>JAVQJX010124640.1:0-11372 GCA_036025115.1 Ambassis agassizii
CAATTAATCATGACCAACTTAAATTCATATATATGGATTTTGTTTTAGAACTAAATCCATCCCTATTGCATTTTCCATGTGTTCTTAGTAATGCGTACATAGTGATAGTTTTTAACAAAGCTTGTTTGTCCGTGACTTGTTTTGTTGCAGTTACATTATTTCTTTCCCTTTTTAGGTGTCTACTGTAACTCTCCTAGTGCCTGCTTTGTGGCAAGTGACGGCCGGTCACTCAGGCTCTATCAGGCTGTTATTGAAGCTAAGAAACTCCTGAGTGAGTTGTCTAATCCTGAGATATCAGTAAGTAATCCAGAAGGTTTCAGGTCGGTATAAGAATGCATAAAATAACATGAATAATGACATTAAGAATGGTGATTTTTCTTACGTGATACAGGTTAAGTTATTGGCCCAATATATTTTCAATTGAATATCTGAAATACTACTATATCTTTATATACAATGTATATTTTTTATTATTTGTTGTTTCAGAAATATGTTGGTGAGGTGTTCAACATCATCAGTCAGCAGTCCACAGCAAAACCAGGATGTATTATAGAACTGGATGCCATTACCGACTTTGTAAGTACAAATGAAGCCTGAATGAGCTTAAAATAAATTCCTCAGAGAAACATTTTGAAATCCATTCCTCTGAAATAAAAAGAAAACTGTGTGATTCATTTTAAAAGTCATGGATCATGTAAAGCATGCAACATTCTGCAGTAGTTTTTGTGAAAGGTCAACCATGAAAAACCAAAATGTTTGCTGAGTAAATCTCTCCTCCCCTCAGGTAGCTTGTGTCTGTACATGTGAATAATATATATGTGTACATTAACGCATCTTGTGCCTGTGTCAGTGCGTGCTGTTTTTGTTTGACGGTAGCTGCTTTTGTTCCCTGCAGCAGGGGAAGGAGACCCAACTCCTGCATGTTTTTGAGGAGGATCTGATTCTTGGCAGTGAGAGAACAGAGAGCACACAGGAAACTCCTGATTCTCTTCACAATGGTACTGACATTTTGTTTCCTTGTTGCAATACTGTATTTGAATGTTATATTTCTTTAAGGTTTAATAGCAACTATTTGCACCTTTTTCCTGAATTAATGATATTATCCGTATCTGTTTACCTGCAGCCTCCGGTGAGCCAGCCTTCTCAGCACGTTTTTTTCTGGTGGTGGTAGAGTTAACCCCAACAGGTCGCTCACTCCTGCACATGTGGCATCTGCATCTTGCTGCTCGACCCATCACCATGGGTGGGTACTTAAAGGGGGAAAAGAGAACCTTTCTATCATCATGTTTCATCTATAGCTATATAAATAAATGGCAGCTCAGAGGACAGTTTCACCCCAGAGAGAAGAAGAACTGGAATCTCAATTAGTTAGTCCATTAGACAGCAATAACTCACTTTCATGTTATCACTTGTATCAGTCCACACTGTCTCAGAGACACTTATCACTGTGAAACACCCCACATTTTTATGCTGCAAGTCTGTTTGTTTGTTTTTTTTTATCTCTGGCAAGCCTAGTGAGGCATAATCTTCTTTTACAGCTTTTAAAACCACACACATCTTCTGCTGTTTATGAGTTTTGAACTTAACACTATCTGTAATGATTGAAAAAGCCCCCTTTACTATCACTGCACTTTCTGGTTTCACTGTATGCAATACATAAAGATGAATTAACAGCCTGATTTCTCAAGAATGTTTCCTTCTGTTTGCATCCCTACAGAGGAGACCAAGACACAGAAGGATGCCACCTCAGCTTCTCCTATGAACACATCTCAATTTATCTTTGACACGCTCAGTTCTCCACTCGCTCAGAAGAGTAAATCCTGCACTTCCAATCTGCAGAGCGCCTGTCGCCTCAGCCTCACCACACACAGGCTGTACAGCCAAGAGATGGCTCTTCCAGCAGGGGTGGAAGCCATCAGTGTTACTCCCTCAGCAGGTGAGAGGCAATAAAGAAATGTATGTACATACAAATGATGCCACAAAAGCCAACGTTCCTTGGTTGTGAGATGGAGCACTTGCTGAAACCCTTAGAGACTGAGATACAAATTGTCACTTGAATACTCTTTTCTGCATAATCAGTCTTTCAGTTAGAAACAGTTCTGACCTTTTCAAGAACACTTTGATGCTACTTGTGTTGTAACTGAAATGAAAGAAGGATTGGAATTTGCAGTTAAGTATATATTTTCTAACACTGCATTATCACTTCTGCTTTGCAGGCCACTTGAGTGCATCGTGTTCTCTGCCAGCTGACCGTGTGCCTTACCTCCTTGCTACTTCCTGTTCTGATGGCAACGTGCGCTTCTGGAGGTGTAATGTTGTGTCAACAGAACACTCAAGTATGGACAAGCTGGTGTATCAGTGGGAGGAGTGGCCTCTTCTGGTGGAGGAGCAACTTCCCAACAGCAGCGCAGTGAGTGTGCCAGGTCGCCCAATAGAGGTGAGCTGCTGTCACAGTGGACGGATCGCTGTTGCCTACAAGCAGACATCCAACACACCTCTGAACTTAACACCTCATCTGAACTCTCATGGACTGCTGACTTCACCTCCTACCTTGGCATCTTCCCCTTATGTGCCCACCTACAACAACGCCTACGTAACCCCGATGCTCACTGTACAGCACAGCCCCAAACTCACACTCAGCCCTAACCCAGCCAGAGAACCACTGGTCCACATTGGCATCTTCCAGTGTGAATCCACTGGGGGTTCGCAGTGGATTCTAGAGCAGACCATAGCCTTGGACACCACTGAGGCCACAGCTAACTGCAGTATTGGCAGCAACACAAACGGAAATGCGGATATTCCAAATAACACAGACCTCTCCGTACCAAATGAGAATTGTCTTGGTTCTACTTTTAAGAGTCTGGTTCAATTGGACTGGGTGTCACAAGAGGATGGGTCACATGTTCTGACTGTTGGAATTGGAACTAAGATTTATATGTATGGCCGTCTATCTGGAAAGCCACCAGAACTGGGTCTGTCCTCTGATGTGAGCCGAGACCAAAGCTTGTCCAGGCTGGTTCTCCTTCGATCAGTCAATCTGGTCTCGTCTGTTGAAGGCTCGTTACCTATCCCAGTTTCCCTGTCCTGGGTGCGAGATGGCATCTTGGTTGTAGGCATGGACTGCGAGATGCATGTCTACTCTCAGTGGCAGCCTCCAGTACCTCCCAAACCTAATGTCACAATAGCACAAGACACAGACATCAGCAGTAGCATTTCCTCCATCGTCTCAGCTGTCAGACAATGCCAGGAGGAAGGTCCATGTCTTGGTGCCCCCATGTCTTTACTGGCTCCACCAAGAAAGGCCCTGACAAGATCAATGATGAGTCTGGCTCAGAAACTCAGTGGGAAGAGAACAGCTTACGACCTGCCGGTAGAGATGGAAGATTCTGGGCTTTTTGAAGCGGCTCACCAACTCTTTCCCACTCTACCACAATACCATCCTGTGCAATTGCTGGAGCTTATGGACTTAGGGAAGGTAAACTACATAAGTTAATTAATAAAGGTTTAAGGGCTCTGCCTGAAGGAGTCAATATAAGAAAACCTAGTCATTGTCTGAGTCCTTCATTAGTGGGGCATACAGTGATGTCTGTCATTGGGGAATAAGAGTAGACGGTGGGTATTAGATGATCATATCTGCCTGCTGTTCTTATTTTCTGATTAATTTAATTTTTTCCTTTTTAGGTTCACCGCGCCAAAGCAATTCTTTCCCACCTTGTGAAATGCATTGCTGGAGAAATTGTGGCACTTAAAGACAGTAACGTCAATCCAGAGAAACGTTTCCGTTCTCGAACCATCAGTGCAGGAGGCAGCACCGCCACAGACCGTAAGATGTTCAGCAAAGCTGAGAACTCCACCACTGACTACACAGAGATAAGCTCAGTCCCTCCTCTGCCTCTGTATGCCCTGCTGGCAGCTGATGAGGATACACCAAAACCAGGTGGGTACACTTAGTAGAAACTTTACTTTACACCATTGTGAAACACTTCAATTTGTGTCTGCGAGTACAAAGTAAGAACAAAAGCACAGACTTGTATACAGTAACGGAAAGAAAATCTTGCTCTTTGATATTTTAATTTAATCCGCTTTCTCCTCAGCAGGAGGGGATTTGTCTTCTGGTCTCTTCAGAAATACACATCTTGTGTAATTTAGCTTTTTCCTTTGCCTCCCTGCAGAAAAAGTGGCCAGTGTGAGTGGAGATAGTGGGCACGGTTCCAGCCACACTGATGCTTATGATGAGCTCTTTCATACATCCAGCATAGTGGACCATGACCCACTGGACACTGATCAAGAGGAGACGGGGAATAAGGTCAGTTTCTGTTGGGCTGCACTTTGCTAATAAAGAAATTATTACACTTTGGGCTATTTTATAGAAATGGTAATATTTATATTGTTTCCAATTATGTTTTGCAGTAAAAACTACTGATTAACCTTTGTTAATTGTTGATTACACTTCCAGATGTCTATCAATTTGAAATGTAACAGTAAATGTTCAAGTCTTGTTCCCTGTTTGTAGGTTATTGACCTGTCCCAGTACAGCCCAACATACTTTGGTCCAGAACACGCCCAGGTTCTGTCCAGCCATCTCCTTCACTCCAGCTTGCCTGGATTAACTCGTATGGAGCAGATGTCTCTCATGGCGCTGGCCGACACAATCGCGACTACAAGCACAGACCTCAAGGATAGCCAGGGCAAGAGCAAAGGTACTGCAGGCAAATAAAAGTATAAATGAACTCATTGTTCAACATTATGTCATAATATTGGACCTAACTGTTCCTTTACTAGGGGGAGAGACACTGGATGAGTGCGGTTTGAAGTTTTTGCTGGCTGTCAGACTCCATACTTTCCTCTCTACCTCCCTGCCTCCAGCACACAGAGCGCAGCTGCTCCGACAAGGTACAGCAGCATCAGAGTTTTCAAACTGTTTTTGATTTGAGGCTCTTCATAACAGACAGAAATGAACAGGCGGCAGGTGGAATTCTCACAACTAATAAGCCAAATGCCCCTCATAATTAGCACTCACTTACAGTAAGCCCTCGGTTTTAATGTAAATTTGGTGCTTGCTGCATAATTGCTAACTCCCTGTAGTCCCTTCAGAAATAGCTCCGAGCTATCTGAGCTGTAACTCTACAGGAAAGCTAGAAACAGAGTAGGTTACTGATGGTCTCAGCTGTAAATTCCTGACTGTAAAAGTCTCAGTAGAGCAGTGAACAAGCCACAGTCTATTCATCATCTTCTACTACTGCAGTTACCTTTAAGCAATCTGTAAATGCTCCCATAGAACTCCTCAATAGGCAGCAGTACTGCTCTCAGAAGAAACTCATGGCTTTGAATGTTTAACCATTTCTGCACCTGCCTTTAGTCACTCAGACTTGATGTCCAAGTCCTCTTGAAAAATTCTGTGAAAACAATCACTTCCTGTCTGTGTTGCAGGCTTGTCAACATGTCATTATGCCTGGGCCTTCCACTCTGAAGCTGAGGAGGAGCTGCTGAACATGCTGCCTGCCCTGCAGAAAGGAGAGCCCACCTGGCCTGAGCTGCGCTCCATGGGAGTGGGCTGGTGGCTCCGCAGCACAAACAAGCTGCGCAGATGCATTGAGAAGGTGAGGCAGCTAATGACGGTGTTTTATATTATCACACTCACTTGTAGTCTTTTACTAGACTTGTATAATATGCACGTACAGTGTTGTTTCTCCTTTTCGTTTTTATAATGCTCTGCACCTCTATTGAAGTGGTCCAATCATGGCCACAAAGGTCAAAATACAGTTTCTTTTTTTGCTTTTCTAAGAGTGTAAATAATATTCACATTCAAGTACTACTTTGACAGTTGTGCTTCACACCGAAACTCTTGTTCCTCTGTATAAACACAGCTTCCATATAGTCTCTGAATTTTGCTCACAAGTGAGTGAAAACTCAGGCTTTGCAGCTTTTAATTAAGACTTATTATTTTAAGTGTAGATTTGTGATTAATTTGAGAATGCGATTCATTTGAGTTTTAATTTGCTCTCTGGTTGTGTTACTAAGCAACGCATAGACTGAACCACTTCTCATCAGAATTGTCTGATGATTTTTTTCTTCAAACCGAATTGTACAGAACGATGCTCTTATTCCCTTAAGAATTCTACACATAAAGGCTTTAGAAGTTGATTGCTATTGTGGAATCTCTATGAACTTTATATTGATTGCCTCATTTAATAATGAAATGCTGTCAGATATGTGCAAAAGTACAGTTTTGCGGAGAGATTGCTGTAAAATACTTATTGGACTATAGCTAAGCTACACCCCCGATATGACCCATAAAGTTACAACTTGTTTTGTAGATAACACTTATAGTCTGAGGAGGTGAAAGCTGCAGTTAAACACATTGGTCCTTTTCCTTTTTGTTAGGTTGCCAAGGCGTCTTTTCAGCGAAACAACGATCCTTTGGATGCAGCTATTTTTTACCTCGCACTGAAAAAGAAGGCAGTTGTTTGGGGATTGTACAGGTAGGCAGAACAACCATGCTTTTTGCATATGAAACATAAAAGCACATACAGACTTCACGGTGTTTGCCCCCATCTTTAACAGAGTCGTGCTGTCACACCGTTGAAGCCCGCTGACACCCATATTGTTGTGCATCTGTAATGTCGTTCTTTTCAGGTCTCAGAAGAATGCCAAAATGACAGACTTTTTCCGCAACAACTTCAGCGAAGACCGATGGAGGAAAGCAGCTCTAAAAAATGCCTTTTCTCTGCTGGGAAAGCAGCGGTTCCAGCATTCTGCAGCCTTCTTCCTTCTGGCTGGCTCCCTTAAGGATGCTGTGGAGGCAAGTGGAAAAAAAAAACATGACACAATGTTTCCAAGAAGCACTTGTTCTTTCGACAGCAACGCCACATCACAACCTGAAAATCCTATGTTAGAAACTTAGTTTTCAGCATTACTTAATTTAAATATCTTTTTTTCTCTTTTCCCAATCAAGGGCAGCATTTAAGGATAAAATTTAAAAAAAAAAACGCATTCTCAACCACGACACTAGTCATTCTGTTGTGTGCAGGCTTTCTATTACACCTCAGTGAATTCCCACGGTGGTGTCTTTGTCAAGCTTTTAGCACAATGCACTAAAGGATTATTGATGTTAGCAGCTCACTCTTGGGTATTGCTGTCATTTTAAATTTATAAACCAGCACAGCCATTCTCCTACGACAGCTGTTTCCTCATATGTAAACAGATTTGTTACGTGTGAAGAGTTAAACTTTCACAGGGTTATGTTGGGGTATAAAAACATACAGTATCAAGAAGGTTGCTTCAGGTCATTGTGATATTTTTTTTAACCTTTTACTTGTCAAGGTTATCATGCGTAGAATGCCCCTAAAGCAGTGAGTCATATTATTTCATGCACATGAGTAACTAAAGAATTTCTTTGAGCATTTTATGGAAATGAGTGTCACCCAGGCGCAGGGCTATCATTGACTTTGCTCGGCCTCTCTGGCTGTGAGGTAGTCTCATTGAAATGCACCTCACACCTTGCCAGTTGGGAGCAACCACAACAACTTCAACTATCTACATACTTTTACTTTTTTTTTTTCTCTGAGCACAGGTTGTTTATTTATTTATTTATTTGCATTTGGCTCTTTCATTATTCTTTTTTAACAAACGAAAAAAAATAGACAGCTGTGTAGCCAGAATATACATATTATTTGTTATTGTCCCATACAATTTTAAATAAGCATTTTGTTTTCTTCTTCCAGGTGTGTTTAGAAAAAATGCAGGACCTCCAGCTGGCACTGGTGATCTCCAGGCTGTATGAGTCTGAGTTTGAAACAGCATCCACCTACAAAAAGATCCTTCAGAGACATGTTTTGGGACAAGACAAACAGGTGCAAAAACACTTTTAAAAAAAAAAGTATAATTTGATCAAACAAACTGTGTGATGTTCAACATTTTGATAATTAATGCTCTGCGACACCAGAATGAGTATTCTCCTGTATAATTCAGATTCCAGCCCACAAGGATCCATTCCTGCGGAGCATTGCTTACTGGGTCCTGGAGGACTACAGCAGAGCCTTGGACACTCTTATTGAGCAACCTGCCAACAGTTCAAGGTCCAATGAGATCAAATCAGATGCTGGTAGGTCGGCTGGTGCTGCTGCTCTGCAGCAATGTTTATGATCTGTGTTTTTTAAGGTCCAAGCTCTCGGTTTCACGTTAATTAATCAAAAATTATGCACAAGTTTGCTGCAAATTTTTATTGGTATTTTGTCTCAATCTTAAAAATGTAAACAATAGAGTTTCCTGTGCTTTTAGATTCCTTAAAATACGTCAATAC
This sequence comes from Ambassis agassizii, assembly GCA_036025115.1. Lineage (NCBI taxonomy): Eukaryota > Metazoa > Chordata > Actinopteri > Ambassidae > Ambassis > Ambassis agassizii. The sequence continues at coordinate 8,303 of JAVQJX010124640.1, forward strand.
TCTAATCCCTTTGTGGATATAAGAGGCCTGTCAAATCCGGCTTTGTAGGTAAAAACACAAAGGCAGACTGCATAAGTGCTGCACATTGTAATTTGGCACTATGAGGTCAAATCCTCACAAACTGACCCAGCTTTGCAACTATTTTTGTCCATTAAATGAAATTGCTTAGGTAATTGCAGCCTGCTGAACACCATTTAACTGAAAATACTTGCCTTAAGAATAGATGAAGGACTGAACTTCATGTGAACTCTTCTCTGACTTATAGTCAAAGGGAAACGTATCCCCAGTGCTTCATGTGTTTCATAAATGATCGCAAAGCACATTTTGTATGTTTACTGAAAAATGTAACACTGGCACAGGGAATGGTTCTGCTGTAGAAAGATTCTTCTTCTGGATGAAAAGGTTGAATCTGCTGCTTCACCTTATTCACCCTCTCTGTGGATTAACAGAGTTCGTTAGTTCCCGTCCACTCTGATTAAAAACATTTTCTTTCTCTTTGTATCTATGGAAGGCTCCTCATCTGTGTCTACATGTAACCCTGAGGTTTTCAACTTTTACATCTACCTCCGTACTCACCCGCTCCTCCTTCGCCGGCATTTCGGCTCTTCAGACAAAGCTAAAGTTGGCCTGACTGCTGAGGGTCGCAGAGCTGACTCCATTAGTCTGGATGAGAGGAGGCTGTTTTTCACCGCTGCGTATGCACACCTGCACGCTGGCTGCCCTATGCTAGCTCTGGAGGTCCTCTCCAAAATGCCCAAAGTCCGTAAGCATTCCAAACTCTTCAGCCAGGAAGATACAGGCATCGCTGGTGAACTCAGTGTTGGTAGTAGGAACGAACAAACATCCGACCCCGACTGGTCTGGACCGGCTCTGAACGGCTATGAGTCAGACGGGAACAGCCTATCCAACAGCCAGTCAGATTCAGTGTTGAGTTTTGATTGGAGTCAGCCGTCGCTGACGCTTCCAGACGACCCCCTGGAGCTGAAGTGGGACAGTGACAAAGATGACAAAGATGACAAAGATGACGAAGATGACGAAGACAACGATGACGACGAAGAAGAAACTAAAAATTATAAGAGCGGTAGGATTAGTAGCAGTGTGTTCCAGGACACACATGATGCCATGTCGACGCAAATGGAGACGGTGACGGAACAGGACAGCAACGATTTCATCGCACCATCTGACGACATCTTAGTGGCCCAACTCAAGTTCACTGCCTGCCTGAAGATTATGACCAGTGAGCTCCGGACGCTGTCGACGGGCTATGAACTGGATGGAGGGAAGCTGCGTTACCAGCTCTATCAGTGGTTAGAAAGAGAGGTAATGACACACAGCTCTCAGAACTCTTTTCTGTCTCCATTATTAGAACATTTTATGTTCCTGTCTTTGTCAGTGACAGAAGATTTGGTGTAATGACTTGCTTGGTCTCCCACACATGATTTTGATACAGATTTAAATTCTGTTTTTTTCCCCAGGTGGTGGCTCTCCAGCATTGCTGCAGCTATAAGCCTTGCCTGTCTGAGCTGTCAGTCCAGGGTGATGCCCCTGTTTCTGGCTTGGTGGAGGAGGAACAGGTGGGTGTCAGGAGCTGGCTGCACTGAGATTTGTCAGATGTGCAGAACACTTCATGTCTAGTGACACAGAAATGTGCTGCAGACTGCATCTAATGTTCACAGAAAGATTCAGATGAAAGAACCGATTAGTGTGCATTGTTTTTCTACATATATTTATTTGGCTTTGATTGAACACTAGTCTACTGGATTATATTTGTGAATATGCAGAGATGCAGAATGATTTGTCAGTAAAAGTTTTTTTTTTTTTTTTTTCTTCAGCCTGGGAGCCCAAGTGACGGCCAGCGCCGCAGGAGACACTGGCTGCAGAGTAACCAACCCTTACTGAGAATGTTTCTGAGCTACTGCAGTCTGCATGGCTCTCACGGTGGAGGACTGGCTTCTGTTCGCATGGAGCTCATACTGCTGCTTCAAGAGTCTCATCTGGTAATTCCTCAAGAATTTGTTAATTTAAAGACGTTATTTTAAGTAGATACAGTTTCATAAATGTGTCCTATGGGGGAATGTCGTATATTTCCTGTGGGAGTTGCTTAAATAGCTCCGATACTTTAATGTTTTTTATTCCTAATCTGGCTTCTAATGGCTTTTGTTATTATTGGATTGTACAGCCTGCCAAAACTTTTATCTGTCAAAAGTTAGAACTTATCTTAAAGTTAGTCTTAATTATGATCTGATTACTTACATAAAACATCAATAACAGCATAAGATAAATAAATCTTTGTGCAACACAAATGGCTGAAAGATAATAAGCTGTGAAAACGTTGTCATGCCGAGCAGAGTGCCAGTATTTTTTAGCTGATTACATATTCTCTTTGAAGGGAAGGATACTGAGCAGATGAGCAGCAAAGTACGCATGAAAGACGAACATGAAGCCATCTGAAAAGCTTGTATTAATGCAAATAAATTCTCTCTCTCACACACACACACACAAGCTCAGGCTCAGACCTAGTTATTGTGCGCTTACGATTGTCTGCACACCTCCTGCAATGGGCTGACAGGTTGTGCTGATTCCCTGGGCTCCTAAGGGAGGCCTTGCCTTAGGCTGACTATTAGAAGGTTGAGTCAAATTTTAGGAGGTAAACAACTCAATGAGCCGTCATGGGAACAGAGCTCTTGACTGTTGGCACGGTGGACAGGCACTGGGAGTCCTTTCTACTCTCCTGCTTTGATTTTGGAATAAAAATCTGTTTCCTTTGTCCCAACTTTGGTCCCATGGTTGTCAAATTTCTGCGATGTTCTCTCAGAAATTTTTGGTATTTTTTTTTTTTCTTTGCACTGACTTCAGTCAGTGTGCAGTGCTTAAAGGAGGTTAGTGACAACTGAATGATTCATCAAGGGTGACAACCATAAGCGTGTTGTATTCTTACTCACAGTCATGTTCAGGAATATAGTCAATATACAGACACCAGGCCCTCATCCATTGCCAGAGGTTTGTTTTTTAGCTCTTTAAATGTCATTCACACACACATGCTGAGAAACGTATAGTCATGTATGACATT
>JAVQJX010124675.1:0-10384 GCA_036025115.1 Ambassis agassizii
TTCACAGATAATATTTATACCCTGCATGCTACATTAGCAAGACTGGCTTAGTAGCTACTATTAAGCTAAGAGTTTCTTTTACACCTCCATAATTTCCTTTGAATTTTTAATTCATGGTCACACCATGTGTTTTCTGAAACAAAGCCAGAACTCAACAGCAGTGGTACAAAACAGTGTTCAGTGCAGTGGAATTATGGGCATGTCACAGCACACTCCTACATCTCAAATTGCATTCTAACTCAGCACACACTCAATGATAACACATTGGAATGGGATAATATTCACTGAGGAGGAAGGTGAGCTGATGAAAAAGAGGCACTACTAGTGAAGATCTGAAGACACCAGAGTTTTTTTTTTTTTTAGCTCCCTTGTTAGCACCTTTACCGACTGTACCAAGGATCAGCCTCATTCTCTGCTACACTGACAGCATGTGTTATCTCTGATGTGGAAAGTATAAGGAACTTCTAAAAACACCATATGAAGGAGATTCTGATGTCATATCTCATCCTCTACCATCAAACAGCCAAACCCAGATGTCTATTTAATCTCTCGATATCACACCTAGTTTAAACACACGGTAAAGAAGTGCATTGTGTTTGGCATTAGACTAGGAATAAAGGACTAATGCTTTGCTGGGCATGTGGTGGGAGCTGTTCAGCTTAGCACAGCAGTACCAACAGAAGCCACTAAAAGGTTCAAAAGGAAAAATCCACACTTGCATACCCTCGCACTGCTATTTTTTTCTTAGCATGGACAAGTGATGCACATTGCATTTTAGGAGTTCAGGTGGTCACAGCACAAAAATAACACGGTGTTCAGGAAGGTGCTCCCTCCCAGGCTAGGCTTTCCATATACAGTATATGCATACAAGGGGATGGGAGGAGCCCTCTACCTGTCTTGGGGTTTCCACATAGACGCATAGAAAAACGAAAGAATGGAAAGCAGCCCTCCTGGCCCTGGCTTTTCATATATTCAATGCTACTTGCTTTCTATAGTTTCTTATGGAAAGGTGGGAGGTCTCCTCTCCCAGGTTTAAAATTTCCTGCCTATGCACATGGAAGGGTGACTAAGGTTCTGTGCCTTAGGCTTTCGATGTATGCAAACAGAAAACAGGAATAAAATCTGAACCCAATGATAAACGTTACCTTAAGCCTGGTATATACTTGTCTTTTTGAAAGTCTCTGACACCATAATCATATCACATCAAGTTTTAAAAGTAGCACATTGCCAGGTGTAGAAATCTGGGCTACGTACGTACGAAACACTAATGTTACAGAGAAGTATAAATCAGGCATTAGACTTTCTACATATACACATGGAAATGTGGGAATGTGGCCAGGAACATGTCCTCTTTCTGGCAAGCTGCAAACACTTAAAAAAGAAGTCCAAAAATGCAGTGAGCACCCCTGTGGCTGGTTTTCCGACAGTATTTTAGGGTGTTTTTTTTTTGTTGCTTTTGGACAATATGGATCACTTTCACATCAGATGTGCTATAAGGATAAATGTCACTGTTCCTACATGGATTTCTATTTCACTTAGTGCACATTTTGAAGATGTTATTAAGTAAATATACACCTCTCTCATGTTAAGACTGTGAATCATAGCAAACCCATTACTCAACACAGCTGCTCTCAAGTGCAACGTAGTGCTGTCTTTTTCCTGGTCTTTCAGTGCTACATGCTAACTAGCGCTGCCAAAGGTGCAAAGATACAATGTTTGTGCTTTCTGTTGACAGCCTGTGGTCATCGCCTCATTGCCGTTGCCATTTTGCATATTTTTCTTTTCCTCCTTCCTTTGGCTCATTTTCATCTCTCCTTGCTGTTTCACAGTCCCTGGACTTGATCCTTCTTTACCTGCTTGTTTGTCAGCTATTGTGTTATTTTTTTTCTTTTAAATTTAGGAAAGTCTGTCCATCATGCAATGTTATGTTATGATACAGTGCACTGTACAGGGCTGTGGTTAAAGGCAAGGTTATTCCAAGTAGATGTCCTCTGTAGGGCACGAGAACTCCACAAACTCTTTATAGTACAACTGGAAGGCTTTCCTGAAAAACAAAAATAAAAACAAAGTTCATAATTAACCGATGAATCATTTACTGAAGTAAACTAATTGATGAGCTACAGATGAGGGAGTATTTCTATAAAAGCACTGCCACCTGCAATGGATATCTTCTGCTTTTTTGAATACAGAATCCGTGTTGGCTAATTTGGCATTAACGTTTTTTCCGTGAGCCCAACTCACCCTACTGACTCTGCTAGTGGTTTGGTAGAATCTTCAGACACAAAGACATGACAGGCAAATCTCTGGTCTGCCGGGTGCTTTGTAATGAAACCAAAATATCTGCAGAAACAAACACATAAAAGTTAATATGCAAAAAAACAAAAGTAGCACTTTTGTAGTTTAGTAGAAGGATTGGGGGATGAATGTTGATTCATGAACATCCTGAGAGAGGCCTTACAGTTCTAGAAAGCAGTCTAAGGTGATGTGTTGAGAGAAACATCAGATAACGTCAGTAAAACCACAACGGTAGAGCTGCAGCTGGCAGTGTCCTTGCATAATAACTGCAAACCTACTGCATTCTAAGTGCAGTATTTAAAATTTAAAATTGCTCTCTACGTGCAATTCTTTAAGCTTTGCCATTATGTTTGCAGCACAAAATAAAGTATGTTTTGATAGAACTGTATTTTTATATCGACTGTATAGTGTGGTTGCATGAAAAATGAACATGTTACATTAAAAGGGTTTCAGATTAAAGTAAAAACAGTTCTCAAAACGTTATACTTACTTGCTATTTTTGGGGTGATAGCCACAGAAAGGGACATTCTTTAACTGGAAGAAGTGACTGCACTCATTACTCTGAAGAGGACAGAAAGAAAAACACACTTGCAATGTATGGTGGCCACCACAAGGGGGAGATGTTGCTCAATAATACTTCACAAAAGACAGCCAAGGGACAGTAAGAGTCTTACTCTGTCACAGGCATAATAATCTTCTTGAACTGCAAGCTTGATGCCTTTCACACTGATCTCCAGGATACAGGATGAAGGTGGGTTGTACTTGACCGTCATCCGTCTGTTGGTGGCAATCTGGAAGATGAATTTAAAAGTTACTATTGCTCTGTATTCCCCCCCCCCTCCCCCCTGTATATGTGGGCTGTCTACCTTCTGCATAGCTGCACACAGAACATCATTTCCTTTGTGGTAGGGCACTTGAACAGAGCCCAGGAACTTTAGCCGATATCTGTCGATCCATTCACTGCTCTTTACTGCAAAGAGAAGAGTCAGTAAGAGGCTTATACCCAATACTACACAACATATTGAGACAATACGAAGACAGGACAGGAAGAAGACACAACAATCGTGACTGGCAGATTTTGCAGAAGTTGCACACTATTGTATTTTGTACATACCTATGTCTATTTTCTTGTAAATAATTTTTATTCTGTTTTTGGCCTTTACAGATGGTATGTGGTGTGCCTGTACATTGCTGTTGCAGCAGTGGGTTGAATAAAGTCATTCTATTCTATTCTATGCCAGACATACTCATGCTATCAATCTAATAATCCAGCTATCAATCTGTCTGCAGTGGCAGATTCAGCAGATCTTCACATGTGTGACCCATGACAAAACACCCACACTTATGGCATGGCATGTGCATGTTTAGAATGGCTAAAAATATATAGAATTAAACCACAGCAGTGTCAGTACCTTTGTATTTCTCTGTGTCCTTGGCCACCTCTATGGCATAATATGCTGGGAAGATCCCATGGGCGCCGGTCCGCATGTTGTATCCCTCATACCAGTAATCCTCTGCCTGCACCTCCACCAGCAGTGGGTCGTCCACCTCCAGCTCCAACTCATCATCATGTCGAGGGACAAACCTGTCAAGATGGATATAAACATCATATTAAGAGCTCAGACAAATGTTTATACAGAAAACATTGGTCTCAACCCCCTCCCTTTAGCTTTCTGCTACGCATGGATACTGTCACATGATCGGCTGGTGCACAGAGATGTTCCTTTTCACATGACTGCATGGTTGTTTATCAGCCTGAGGACTTTAACTGTTACTAAGGAGACATGAAGAAATGTTTGAAGTGCCACATTTGTACGACAATGATTGTGTAGTTCTTCCTCACCTGAAGACAGCTCTGTGGCTCTGATCCTTCTCCTCTCCATTGATGACGCAGGAATATAAGCCAAAGGATTCTGCACCTAGCAGAGAAAAAATAAAAAGTGTGGAACCTCTACGCCAAAAAGGAATGATACCCTCAAATGACAACAAAAACATTAAACAAACACATACAAAAGATACAAGAAGTCCAAGTTTCCTTTAAAGCACACATTCTTTATGAATCATTCCCTAACAAGCCGTGAAACAGAAGTGTTATTTATTTCTACCTACAGTCCCCTGAGACAGACTGCCTTCCTGCACAGCTCAGATAAACTACTGTGGTGTCTGTAAAATACATGGATACCAGCCAAGGACTATTATTTCCTCTAATACTCCAGGAAAATACATACACAAAGCTCTTATTCTCTGTCATGTGAATCCTCCCTTTATGCAGGCTGCTCCGGTTAGTGTCTGATTGCTGATATTTCCGAGGTGTGAGCACAGCCGAGTACAGATAAATCCTTCATCTTTTCTTCTCTTCAGTCCCATGTTGGGAGAGAAGCACTCATTCTCTAAATGAGAATGTCAATGGGATAATCAAGGTCTAACTTTTCACATACCTCAATTTTAAAGAATATCTACTGAGCTAATGGGGAAGTCTGTTCGTTTTAGTCGTTTTGACCATAACATAGTGACACACAAACTGCCTCACATGATGTGTCTCAGGAAGAACACCAGACCTCTGTGGCTCACATGTGATCGAAAAAACAGCTTCTTTACCTTTAAAAACAACAGACAGTATTTTAAGAACAAACTGTAGATTCATCCAGTCACATCCAGTGTTTGAGCTTTTCCATCTCAATATTTCCACCATCATTTTATCTTTAGAACAGCAATGCATATCAGTTTGTTTGTTTGAGAAGAAAAGATGAAATCCACTCTGTGGGTCACTTAAAGCATGCAGCTGGGTTTCTGCTGCTGTCACAACACTGATAGAGATCTTCAACACACAAAAAAGTACAGAAAATAAGACTTCAATCTATGGAACGTCTCGGCATCCACGGTTCCAGCAGTCATCTAAATTCCTGAATATCTGTAGTTCTGCTTCATCAGCCACATTGCCTTAAGCCTTTCAACAGCTTCCCTGCCAATTTGGCCAGACAGCATTCTCTGCAGTGTTATTGTATGTTTAAATGGAATTAAAAAGAACAGCCTTCTGTGCCGATGTGCTTCCTCACCACAGATTTTAAGGAGGAGGATTTGAATACATATTAAATCCCACAGAAATATGCATCATTATTATTAACGGCTATAAAAACTATTTCTGACTTTAGTTTTAGAAACATGACTTACTTGAGGAGCTGGAGCGTCCGTTCATGAAGACATTGAGGAACTTCTTGGAGAAGTGCAGGTCTGCCTCTGGAGTGGAGTCCTCAGACAGGCAGGCCGTGGCCTCTCTCCGCACTCCTCCTATCTGAGCATTGTGCTCCTCCTCATCTTCCTCCTCATACTCCTCCCCAATGGCCGACTCGTAAGGGGAGGAGACACAGTTGTCGTAGACGGTGGCCGAGTCGCTGTCATCGCTATAGCCCTGGTAACACTGCCGAAGACTGACAAGCTCGAGTTGAGCGTGCTCATCCACCACCAGTGTGTATTTAACTGAGTCATATGACAGGCCGCTGGCCTCTGAGCTCATGGAAGTTCTTACTGGGGCAGCTTTGCTGCTGCAACACTCTCCCTTTCCTCCTGCATTTCTCATCCTTCCGTCCATTATTATCCTGTCCACATCCTCATCCTCCCCACAGTAGCTTTCATCTGTGGCATCAACATATTCTACTGACGACCCGGCTCTCAGCATGGCTCCGGCCCCCATACCTGCCCCCTTTAGGCTGAGGTCCAGTGCAAGTGAGGAGCGAGCCATACTGGGGGGTGTGATGAGGGACTCTACACAGGAAGCATATGAAGGAGGAGGGACATAGATCTCGTCCTCCTCGTAGATGGAAGGGTTGGTCCGGTCTGGGAGGGGCTGATAAGGAGGTGGACCTTCTGTGTCGGAGCTAATGGACATGCGGCCCTGCTCAGTCTGCTGTGAGAGGAAAGGACGGTCTGGCACGTTAGGGGGGTCCAGGGGATCAGCAGAACGTTGCACGGGAGTCAGATAGATCTCATCTGTGGGTTCTAGATGAACATCTGTGTGGTATCGAATCCTCTCCCGATGGTGCCCATCCACCTTCCCCACTGGGTACAGAGGAGCTGGTGTGTAGTTCTGAGGCGGAGGCGGCGCAGGCGGTTTCTCCTGAAGCTTAGAACGTGTCACAGCTCCTGTGGATGAGCCATGCGAGTGTCCCGATTTGTGGCTGTGTCTGCAGGGAGCATCTGTAGAGGTCCCACGGTCTTTGGTCTGCGCTGCCCCTCCCTGCACCTTGTCTTCGTCGCTCAGACAGCTGTGCTCACGTGGAGGTGTGAGGTCACCTGTAGGGAACACAGTAAACACAAACAAAAGCAAGCAGACAACCAAACACACACAGACACACAGACACAAACAAAGACCAGACACACACACGGAGTAAATGAACATGACGCCGAAATGCAGACATGATCGAAAAACAAATGCACAAACAGACATGGCAGTGAAAGCACAGACAGATAAAGTAAAGCACAAATAAGAAGAGAGAAAAGTAGAAATGGTTAGATAACTGATGTCAGGATTACACAGCTAAATCCCCATTACTCATCAAATTCAGAGTGCAGCCAGGAGAAGGTGACTGATGCGTTATGTCATAATCCATCTACAGGAAATCCAGGCTTGATATTTTCACTGAGTGATGCAGCGCTGACGTCTAACGGCAAAAACCAACAATTCATGCTTTCTGCCCTCAAAAAGAACTAAGTTGTGAAACTCTTCATGTATCATCACTGACATTTATCATATATAAAAATAATATTTAAAAAAATCATTCAAATTCAGCTTTCAGATGATGTTAAAAAGTGTTTATAAGGCTACCTGATCATTTTTATTCTTTAACAAATCTGCTGCTTGTATCACTGTAAAAAATTCTCCCATTAGGGTTTCAGAAGCTACTGGGTACACTCCCTGTCTGAAGCAGCTTCCACCTGCTCCTCCTCTGGGGATCACCAGCTGCTCCCCAGCCTGTATGGACAACATAATCCCTTTCCACCCAGCTGACCTTTAAATGGAGGCGGGCAGGGGATCACACTTCTATACATATACATACACAAACATACATACAACTGGTAAATTTATAGCTTTGCCTTGTGGGCTCATAACGACTGCACGGTCACAAGACCTGAGAACAAGACCCTTCGCCTGAAGAAAGCATTGTTTCTGCACTGTGGAAAATGACTGATGGAAAGAACACAGGAAGTGATGACCAGGCAGCTGTACACAACAGTTTACATTAGCATCCTGGTTGTTAAGTATTTCTGAATGACAAAATGTTTGCAAAAGTGACTGGAAATCTAAGAAAAACAATTAACCGAAAAAAAACACTTGTAACTGGCTAAGCATTAGCTTTACAAAACTAATACTGGACAAACCATGAATAAACAATATATAGAGACACTGTAACATTGTTTAAAGAATATATTCAATTTAACATCCTTCTACTGGTGTGTTTTGAATGAGTCATGACAGTATAACAAGCAAATTTAACTTTTAAATTAACACTTGGCAGTGAGTGCAGTTAGTCTTGCCTCACATGCTGCTCTGAAAACAGTTGTAGCAATGAGCTATGACAGCAGAGCGCTAAGCCCAAGCTGGCTAACACACAAACACATGCATAGTATTGCCTCAGCAGCTAATCCAAGCCTTAGCACTCAAGCTCAGAGACAGACACACAGTTTGCAAACACAATGCAAATCACACACACATTCAACTAAAATATGAGCATCACCTGTTTTAAGAGGCGAGGATGAACCAGAAACCTTCTCCTGCCAGCTGTATTTCTTCCCCAATGAGTTGTTGTTTAATGTATCCTGGAAAAAATGAAGGAAAAGATGAAGGAGGAAGTGGTGAGAAAGATGGACAGAAAACTAGAAGAGAAAAGAGGGGATTGGTAACTGAATTCTGGACCCTGACACAGTGTATACAACTATTGTGTGTGTCTCTCTCTCTCACACACACACACACACACACACACACACACACACACACACACACACACACACACACACACACACACACATTTTATTGATAAAATGTGGCCTAGTGAGTGAAATTAATTGAAAATGAAGCATTACTTTCATTCTGCAGTCTCTGTGTAGTGCTGTGCAGCAAACAAATCTTCTCATAACTGCAAGGGAACAAAAGCAAGTTTTCTGTAGCAATAACAACTCAAATACTCTCAGCAGTTAGTTTAAACGATTGTCACAAAAATGTGTGTTATTATTGTTGTTGTGGTCCTAGCTTTTAATGTGTCAATTAAAGCAGTGGCCCATGAGTGCTGGCATCAAGCCCATATTCATGCTCTGTCTCTTGTACGCCGCTGTCAATCTGTAACGGTTGGAAACAGGGCAGGTCTGTTGGGTGGTTCATTTGCTTTAGGTGTGTATGGCTTGTAGTTTTTTTTTTTTTACGTTAATAGGTGTGTGGTGAGGGCAGCCAGCATTTCTCACTGGGCTAAACCCACAGGATAACACAGTGTTAAGAGCTCTACAGCTTTTCCCTGCTCAGAGGAACACTGTAATCTGGCTGGTTGTTGGTTGTGGCAGTGTTAAATCCACAGGCAGGATAAAAGGCACGGATGTGATCTTCATTGATAATGTTGAATAAACTGGTGGAAAGGGTTATTGTGATGAATTCAACTTTTGTCCCATGCAGTTCCTGTTGTGAAGTGGCCGTATGAGGCTGCTGGGGTCAATTTCTGTGTGTTCTTTTTGTTTTCCTTGTGTGTATTTCTCCTGTGTGGCACGCTGGGAGTGTCTCTGAGAGCACAGCTGAGAGCCAGAGCCCGCCCCTTGCAATCACTGTCATCTCTTCCACCTGCTTATCCTCTCTCTCCGGGTTCCCCCACCTGCACCTCGTCAGTAATCACCCAAGCCATAAAACTAGCTCTCTCCTTTCCCTCCTTGTTGGTCCTTTGTGCATGTTACCCCTGTGTAGCGGAGCCCACGCCACTCTGTACTGGACTCTACCTGGCGATTCTCCCTTTGTTTCCCCCCTCGGACTTCCATGCCTGGTCCCAGCCAGCCTCCTTGACCTCCCTCGTGTTCCTGCACCCTCCTCGACAATCCCCGATGAGTCTCCCCTGTGGCTCTTCCCTGGACTCCCATGTCTTAGCTCTGGCTCCAGCTTTCTCCCTCGACCTCCCAGCGTGCCTGTTCCCTCCTTGTCTCCCTGCTCCTCGTGCGCCCTCCGTGGCCTCCCTGTAAACCTCCTCCTGTGTTCCTCCTCTGCCCCTTGGCCTCCCTCAGTGTTCCCCCTGCGCACCTGGTGAGATTGTTTGTTTTCCCCTGTGGACTGTACTGCTCTTTTGGCATTTATTGTATTTTTGTTAACATTCCTTTGTTATTCCCCTGCCCGTTTGGCAGTAGTATTTTTGTTATCATTAAAACTCCCCTCGGAACCTGCATCTGAGTCCTCCCCTTTTTACCTGCGCCTTGCGCAATGTAACACAAAGAACCAACCATAGACATGGACTCAGCAGGTAGCCTCACAGAGGTGGAATTATTGACCCTGTTCCGGCGCAGGCAATCTCAGCTGCTGAAGAAGCAACCTCTGCCTCTGCGCCCAGATATCAGCACACGCAGCCTCAACCCGTCGAAACGGACCCAGTACCCCCCTCCTCCACTGACTGGTGCTCTGGGTACCTGTACCTTGTGCTTTTGATGGCTGCGTGTGGAGACGCAGCGACCTCAAGCTCTTCCGACAATGCGATGTTTTGTTCATCTAGTAAGTGTTTATCTGTAAGAGTCTCTCGTTAGTGTACGTTGGAATACATGTACAATTGACAGGCTTTGTTAAACATCCGAAGAAACAAGATCTGCAAAGCTTTAAACTCGGACGTAACAAAAACGCTAAAGGAACTTGGACTGCTACGCCGGCCTGCTACCTCACCGGTCTCGCCTGCTACCCCTACCCCGGAAAAGAGGTGTCAGAAGCAAGGACAAGGAAGAGGGGCAAACGGGGAGGCATCCGAGCTAGGCTAGAGGCTAATCCAACTCGCCCAGCCATACCATCTATCCTCTTGGCGAACGTACGTTCACTGGACAACAAAATGGATCACATACGACTTCTGAGATCAGCGAATCG
>JAVQJX010124680.1:0-14016 GCA_036025115.1 Ambassis agassizii
ATTTTTAAAGTCCGTAGCTGTTCAGTCTCGTCCAATCAGAGAGCTCCACCTCTACATCCGGCGTCCAATCCCGGCTCCCCCTGTAGGTAGGGAGGGAGACCAGCGCATACACAAATACACATACACACACTGAACCATAACACATTCATAACACAAGTAGAACCGTCACATTTCGGTCGATGCCAAAAAAGAACCGACATTCGGTGCCCAGCCCTAGAAATGACAGCATGGACTCTTATAATAGACACACACATAGACCTCTGTAGTACTGAACAGAAAATACTGGTCTGGTGAATTCAAATATAGCTCTTGACCTGAAGCATAAAATACCTTTTGTGCTCATCTTGAACAACCAGTAAAAGCTAAAGTGCTCCAGTGTCCTCAGGACACAACAACGATTTTACTAAAAAAAAAAAAAAAAATGCAAAAATGGGAGAGTTACAGGTACATTACATCTTACCTCTTGTCTGTTTTTGGTTATGGGCAAGGTTGGGTACTCATAACTGACAAACGAAGGAGGAGCAGTATCTGTGGATGAAGACTGAATACTTAATGAACTGTTTCAAATTCAAAAAAGATTGCCACATGTTTGACAACATGATTGAAACATAAATGCAAAAAGTTTCATACTTACCCTTTGCAGGCTTTGGTTTTTGGAGCAACCCTTCATCAGTTTTCACATTTTCCTGGCAGCCTTCATCAACAACGTTTGCTGAGCTGAAGTAAAATGAAAGAAATCTTCATTTGTGTCACAGAGTCTCAAGCGCTATTCAACAATTCAAGACAAGCATACAAAAAAAGACAGGATTCAGCCAATAACTGTGGCATTAGGTGTCATTAAGGTGTCTTTACAGCCATGCTTGCACTTGCAGCACTGTAGCCAGAGGGGCACCCTTGTTACATGTGCCTCCGGTATCGACTCTCTTTAGTATGGATTTTATCACAAGAGCAGACAAACACCGAGTATACAAGAGGCGTAAATACAACACACCCACGGCTAGTGCACACACTCTCATCCTCTCTCTTTCTCTCCAACGCACATACTTTGTGCAAGCTACAAAGCAGCTGACCTTACAACAAAGCTGCACACTGCACAGAAGAGAGTGAGTTGAAACAAGAGAAGAGGTGACAGCTCTTAGTCAGACAGCAGTGTGTGACTAACTCTCCTGGAAAACGTCTGCATGACAGGAGCAGTGAGAGGACAAGACATTAACTACAAGATTAAAAAGAAGCAGAAACCAGACAGGAGGTTCGCTGCTCAATCTGAACGAAGTCTACCAAGGAATTAACTTTTCATTAAGACCCACAGGGACTAGAAGATGGATGTTATGAGCTCATCTTTATCTGATTTCTAAAAAGCTGTTTCAAGTGTCAGCAGGGCAGTTTTCACTGGTAAGTACTGATCTTTTTTCTCCTCTGCAAGAGAGATTCTGACTTTTCAAATGCTGGAAGACATTAAGCTGAAATCAAATCAGATATCTGAAAGCTGAGGCTGACCCCTGACCCTGCAAGGTCATCCATCTGAATGCTAGGTATAAATCATGCTAGATAAATAAGCTTGAAACTAAGTCCAAATAAAGACATCCAAGACATCATGCTAGTTTGAAATGACTGTAATCAGTGCACACATCAGGAAGAGAGCAGAGGTCAAACACCCCCTAAAATCTGAATTATTAAAAGGGTTACACAGACAGTCAGAGACCAACTTCATCACTTAGAATTATTGTTAATTATTTAATTTTATTTGAATGTAATTGAAAATGTGACCCCTTTCCAATATGAGTAGACTTTTGACAAAACAGGTTTGGACACACTTGCCCATGATTAAAGACACATTTGATTGTTATTTGATTTTTTTCTATTCTATGCTGTATTTATCCGTCTTGGCTGACTGTTAGATTTGCTGACATTCACAGTTTCTTGTTATGATGAGGAACCCTCTGTCATTTTTAGGTGCAAGTTAGCAGAAATTAGCCCAAGATTTAAGCAACAGGTATTTCTTACATTTTCAAATGCATTAAAGCAGTGATGCTCTCAAGGATAAATCATAACAAATCATATTTTTTCTTCAGTTGCATCTTACGGTTACTGTGAGCGCCATGCCTCTGTTCAGCTGGATGAAATGGTCACATGAGACGAGAGCGCAGACTCAAGATGGAACACCACCTCTGAAAACCCTGACAGTTGTGCCCAGTCGCATGTTGATCACAGAGCTCCTGTGGCATGTGGAAGAACGTGAGCGGCTGGCGAGAGAACTTGAGCGAGAGCACAGACTTGCCCACAGCGCCCTCGGCCTCCACTGGTTTCAGAAGTACCCCAGCTTGCGGACCCTCATCTCCTCATCTGAGCTACATCAGCTGGAATTCCTGTGTGCCCAGATTCCACCTATCCATGCAGCCACCGTCCTCTCCAGGTGTTTGGAAGTAGCCATACCTTATTGCGCCTTCATATTACTGTTCTGTCAACAGTAGCTAGCTGCTTCTGCCTAAGCACAGGGCCTGACAGCAGGCAAACAGAAAAGACCCAAAGGGAAAGAGAGGCAGGGCGAGCTGCCAGGAAAGCCATAATGTGTTATTGTCACAGACAGAGGCGATGTAGGGTGTTAAAATGTTAAGGTGAAGGACGCCCCATAAGGCTGAGTGAAGCCAGACTGCCAGGACCTTCACTCATCACTTCCAGCATAGAGAAAAAGGTTCATTGAGGGTTGTTATACATGGCTGAGTGAGGTGACCTACTTATTTGCCATAACAACTACTAGGTCATTTCTGTCTGATTATATAAGCACATAGAACAACACAGTCATTAAGCTATGTGTTATGATGTTTTTTTTCCCTATTCACACCTCAAAGATCAGATAGGAGAAAATATCTTCTACAAGTGTTCAATTAATTACACTGGTGTACACTTTCACAGGTTTCGTGAAGTGCTTGCCACGAACAACATAAGGCCATGGGAGCTGTCATCTGTCTTCAGGCAGGTACTGAGAGACTTCCTGTGCCAAAAGGAGTACGATGAAGAAGATGACCTCTCTGTACAGACAACACAGTACCGCCCAATGGAGGCTTGGACCAGCCGTTACAAAATAAAGCAGGGCTTTGTCACACCCGCTGTCCCCAACTGTGGAAGCCATCCAAGGGAAGAGATCCCAACAGTCTCTGGATACGTGGATCAGGCAATGAGACGCTCTAGTCCTCTCACAGAAAACTGGGGCTGGAACCTTTCATTCAACTATCCAGCGCCACTCAGAGTCAAAGGTTCATACAGCACTACACTCTGAGAGGCCACACTGTTTGCCACATTGTGTTTGGCACCATGGACTGTTCTATTTATTTTGTAGCTTATGACCAAATATAACAACAATACCACAGTAGGCAGTCATACTGAAATGTATCATGGCTTTGTCAGCTCTTTATAACCCTGTCCTCCTGTGCAGCCCTCATTAAGAAACCAAAGACTTATTTTAAAGGCGGAAAGAGGAATGGTGTATACATTTCTATTTATCTTTTGGGTCTTTAAAATTAAGTGTGTTTCACTGTGTCTTGTATTTTGTGAATGGTTTTAGGCCGTGCTAAAGGTAACAATAAAATATATTAAAACTCAACATAATTTTGTCTTATTTACATCAAAAACAAAATGAGAAAACCATAGTGCAGCTTGCACACTCCACTCCCCTCATGATTATGAAATAGTGTTAAAATGCTCAGAATTCTTGCAAAATCCTTAGACACCTCTGCAGTTATTTTCAAATCATTTACCAAAGCTTTCATTAAGCCTGCTTATCAAATAACGAGGTGCAATTTAAACAATTAAGCTCCAATGCCATAATGAACATACAAATAAGTAATTATAGTGTACATTCTGTCAAAGATAAAAGTTAACATTAAAAAGTGTGGGCGGGGTTGCGCCTTCACACCTGTTGAAAAAGCCCCTCCGCAATTAAAATGGCGCCACCAGCTTTCCAACGTGTAGACTGACTTTCTCTGAGGACTGTATCAGCCTCGGTTAAGGGTCCCCTTTGCTGTCACTTCGCCTAAAACCTTTGAACATTGTGCATTGCATGTTTCTGTTAATACAGGCACAAGTCCATGTGGTTCGTTATGTTGACTAGCTGACTATAGCTAACGCTGCGTTGGTTTAAGTTAACTTGACATTACTTTGGTTTTCATACCTGTTCTCTTTAGGTGCAGGACTTTCAGACTTTCTTTCGGCATCTTCTTCTGTGAGTTTAAGATTTACAAACGTGGTTCCAGTGAACCAGCCTGATATTTGTTCTCCAGTAAAAGCCTTCATGTTGTGTGCTGCCCTCCGTCTCCTGTCGGGACTCAGGGCGACATGAGGCGACTCTCGACCCCCAACTAGCGGCCGGACAACAAATTACAACCAAAATATATAGAGTGCTGCTACCAAATAAAGGCTACTCAGATTAAAGTCACTGTTTTTATGACAAAAAAAACAGAGACATTTAAATGTACAAGGAGGTAAACAAAATTTAATTACAGTATAAAAGGTACATTTGGTTAAAAAACACTGGGCTCAAGTCCATGGTCATTCAACAGTCACAGCACCAGAAATAAGTATTGACAAATGAAAAAACAGGGAAGCTAAGAACATAGTGACTATGTGCACTCCTGTCCATCAAATCAACCCAATGAGACCAAGAAATGATGGAGGTTTGTCACAGCCATGAAGGTAAAGGTACAGTAAGCCTCCAACAAAACTTTTCTAAGCACACCGAGAAAAATATTTCTGCACAATGACTAAAAAATACACACCACAATATCTTTGCGTTTGTACACAATAAAAAGCAAAACAATCCAACAATTACAAATCAGGCATCTTCGTCACCTCTAATGGTGGACATCCAATGTTGTCTCGCATCAAGCTGACCTCTGCTCGGAGCTTTTCATTTTCCTGAAACAAGGAGATGATAAACCTTATGCACTGACAGAATTTACACAGACACAAAGAAGAAGCATCCTTCATATTATAGAGGAAATGTTAAGTTACCGCTTGAAGCCTGGTGTTGTCCTTTTTCAGCTTAACCACATATTCAATCTTCTGTTTGTGGTTACTGTGTCCCACCAGCTTTCCATTCTCTTCGGACAGCTTAATGTTCTGTTTACGGAGAACCTCGTTCTCCTTAAAATAAATAAATAGATAAATAAATAAAATTACTAAAGTCATGTAACTATAGCTGGAGGTGAATGTGCCATTCGATTGTTTGAAGGATTCTGACATGTAACATACAGAAGATAAATGGTCTAATAAGTCTTTAGAGAAAAGATTGTGGTAAACCTGGAGTAGTTTCTCCTCCTCCACCATCCTCTGGCTCAGCTCTCTCAACTCTAGGCAACGGTTCCTCAGCTCAGTGGTCAGCTCTTGCACGCAGGTCTGTGACTGAGCCAACAAAGACTCCTGAGCCTGCATTCTAATCCACAGGGACAAAAGACAGAGCAGACTGTCAAACATCTTACAAACTCACCTGACACAATTACAGTATGTCTGCTTACCTTTTTTGATTATCAGAGAGCTTCTGCATGATTTTGTTCTGTTAATAAATAACAGAATAAATTAAATATTCATTTATGAGAAGCAAACATAAAACCAACAGAGAAACAGACAGACCTTCTCTGCTCTCTCTTCCTGTAGCTCTTTAAGCATGGACTGCTTAATGGCTTCATTCAACTCTTCACTGAAACATAAATCACAATATACTCACTGATTTCTTAACGTGTAGAATTAAATAAGTGATAAGTGGAAAAAGACACTCACCTGTTCCCATTCTGTGCCACTTGGCTCTGCTTGGTGTAAAATCTATCCAGCAAATCTTGAATCTCCAATCGAACCATCTCTTTCTCATTCAGCTGATCCTGAGGACATAATGGTTTGTGGAAATTAATTTATTCAAAATAATATAATAATAAAAAAAAAACATTCTATGGACTGTGACATCATAACAAAATTTAATAGATTGGTAGGTTGAATATTTATCCCACTATTGCACAAAAACTCACCTTTAGTCTTTGGATTTCTTCGTTCTTGGCTGCCCTCTCAGCATTGAGTTCTGCTAGAAGAATCTCCATCGTCATCATGGAAGAGCGTCTATTTTCCAGCTCCCACTCCTGGCTCTCAATCACCTGTGTCAGGTCTGTTTTGAAGCTTCCTGGAGTACAGGGCATCTAAAGAAACAGTAATAAAAATGACATTTTGCAATTCTGACAGCAAATAAAAGTCCTCACATTCAAAGAATATTTAAATTATGAACTGGTTTTACCCGAGGTAATGATTTAGGTGTGACCGTCAGCTCAACAATTGGTTTGAAAAATCCGTTTTTGACACTTTTCTCAACAGCGTCTTGCTGTTGTTGCACCTGGTATGAACGGCGAGATTAGTTATATTGGTAAGATTTTGTAACTCATTCTAGAGACATGACTTCACCTTCTGCTGTAGATTCTGTATTATGGCCTCCTTCTGGGCAGTTTGCTCTTGAGAGGCTTGGAGGAGGCTGTTCTGCTCATCTAGGACCTTAGTGAGCCTCTCAACCTCCTCTGTGGCATAAACAACCTCCTCTTGCAACACCTCAACCTGAGGAAACATTATTTACATAGTATGACACATTATATCGGTTTACAAGTAGTGCTATACACTGAGTTATATTACCTCTATTTTGTTTGATGCCACACTTCTGTCTAAAGTTTCTTTCAGGTCACAGATTTCTGTCCGCATCTTACCATTTTGATCCCTCATATCTTCCCTTTCAAGGCAAGCAGCATTGTATTTAGCCTGGAAAAGTAACAATATTATTACTATAAACAAAAATTTGACCAATTGAGCCAGGCAGTGTAACATATCAGGTGGCAAAAGTACCATAGATAAAAGAAAGAAAAGAAATTGTACCCTGATGTCTTTAATATCTCCTGAGAGATGGCTGATGGTGTGCTCCTTCTGGCTCAGCT
The DNA here is from genome assembly GCA_036025115.1 of Ambassis agassizii. NCBI lineage: Eukaryota > Metazoa > Chordata > Actinopteri > Ambassidae > Ambassis > Ambassis agassizii. The sequence continues at coordinate 6,957 of JAVQJX010124680.1, forward strand.
CGCTGCGGAGGTCCCTAGTTTGGTTAATCAGATCTAAAACAACATCCTGTCAAACAATACAAGATGCATTGATTACAGTAGAATGGGAAGACATGAAAACTAATGCTCACTGAAGCTTACTTTATCCTGTTCAATCTTCTGCTCCAAGCTTTTTATGTTTTCATTGGCTGAGGTTAAAGTTTGCTCAAGTTTGACAAGATTGGATGCCTTCAAATGAAGAAAAAAAACAGGGGTAACTACTGAATTGGAAGTGTTATTATTCCTATTGTTTATCATTTCCAGACACACAATATTCTTAAGACTGACCTGTTGCTGATGTTGAACTGTCAAGTCTGAAACTTGTTTTCGGAGCTGTGTGTTCTGCTCCACGGTTTCAATAAGCTCCCTGAAAACATACACAAGGACGGCATGTGAGATTCATTTTAGATACTGAAAACTGTCATTCAGAAAAATACACACTATCACCAGTAACACTGTCCAAACTCACTTTGAGGTGTTCTCTTTGTTCTCTCTTAGCTGGGAGACCAGGGTGCTTGTTTGCTCTTTCTCTGTTTGCAGAGAATTATTCAGTTCCTACAGAAAAAAACAGGGCAGGGTCAGTCAGAACAGAAAATACACTTCAAGACAGATATGGCCATAGAGTTTATGAGTTCACTTACCATGACCTGTGCCTTCAGTTCATCAGTCTCCCTCTGCCTGTCATTTAGCTGCTGTCTTGCCTGATCAGCCTCAAACTTTGCCTCAGCTTGCAGCTGGTCAAATGAATCCTGCAGTGTCCGGTGCTGCTCCAGAAGCTGCTCCCACTCCAGCCTGAAATGAGGACATGTGGTCATGATCACATAAAAACAATCAACTGACAAGAACATGATGAATTATTAGACTCTTGCTTACTTGACTTTGTCAAGTTGGAGCTGTGTGCTGATGAGACTGTTGGAGAGCTGGCTCATTTCTCTCTGCTGCTCACTCTGACCGTCCCTAAGCTCGTTCTTTGCTGAGGCCAGTTCTTTATCAGACGACTGCAGCACCAAGCGTAGATCCCGGATCTCGAGCTTCAGAACTAAAAAAAAAAAAAAAAAAAAAAAAGGACAGGATGACCTTAGTCTTGTACTCCATAAGCCAAATCAGAACTTCAATCAGGCAAACAAGAGAAATGTCAGTCTGACCTTCTGCAGTTTGCTGTTCAGACTGGAGGCTCTGCTGCAGGTTGTTAATAGTTTCCTGCATTACAAGCTGATCTTTGCCACTATTCGTTTTCTCTGTAGAAAGCTGCTGTATCAGCTGAAAAAAAACACAGGACAGATGAATATATAATGTAATATCTTTTGTAAAACTATCAATATTTCAATAACAATAAATGAGGAGTTTCTACCTCATCCTTGCGATCAGACTCTTGCAACATAACGGTGATCTGCTCTTCAAGTTTTGCAATTTGCTGCAACAATTTGCTGTTCTTTGACTCCTCTTCATTAAACTGTGTCTGGACACGAGAAGCTTGCTCCTGATGAGGGACAGGAACAGACAATGAGAGAACTCATGATGTGTTTTTAGCACACAACACAAACCATCAGTAAGTAGATTTTACCTGCACTTTACGCAGCTCCTCGGTCAACGCCATCTCTGCCATGTCTGATGGAGGCTGTTCAGCCCAAATATCTTCACCATTACTGTCCATCCCATTCAGGTGCTCCGGACTGGAGAGAGGCACAAGGCGGGACCGCAGGTTGTATGCTTTGGTGGGTGTGGTGAGAATCTATTATGGAAAATAGTTCGTTAATAATTACATGACTTCATGGACACAGCCTTACATTTCACATAAAGACATGTTTCAACATCAGCTCACCTTTATGGTTTCAACATGAATTCTGTTCAGTTCAGAGACCTCTTGTTTTTTGTATGCATGTGTGGCCTCCAAGATGTTTTCCAAATGCTTGTTTGACTTGTCAAGATATCTCTTCTCTGACTCCAGCTGAGATATCTGTTTCCTAAAACACAAAGCACCACATGAAGCAGTGGAAAGCAGAGACACATGAGGGACTTTGCTGTTTAAAGTAAAAACAGCTTCTCTCCAAAGCTAGAAATTAGAACTGTGCAATACTTAAATAGAAGATGTTAGCATCTATCTGACTTATCATATGACCTCCTTACTTGGTGACTTCTTTGTACTCATCAAATGCGTGCAGGGCAGCTGTCAGGTCAGATTGTTTCTGAAGCAGTTGAGCATTCAGCTTCTCAACTGTAGCTGCAGAGCCATCTGTCGTCATGGGGGTAGAAGAGGCTGCTGGAGCTGTGGAGAAAAATGTGATTACACAAAGTTTATGTTGTATACTTACAAAATGTTTTTCTCAATTCTTTTGCTGACAATAGGCTTACTCTCTGTGAGTCTGTCTGACTCCATAGCCCTCTGAAAGGCCTCTTCTACCTCAGCTGCAACTTGGGCTGATAACTCTTCAGCATTAATCACCACCTGAAGAGAACGTAGCTGACGGTTCTCCTCTCTGAGGCTGTAGTTCTCTGCTGCATAACGAGTCATCTTTGGGTGGTGTTCAACCTTAAAAAGTAGAAGAAAAAAAAAACAGATAATAGGGGCAACTGAAGTAAAGGAGCTATATGACACTTATTTATTTTCTGCTTGACATTTTTTACCTGATCTCTTAAGATCTTGATCTCTTCATTCAGTTGGTCAATTGTAGCCTGAGTCTCCACATCTGACAGTAAGCTTTGTCCTGCTTTGAGTTTTTTCTCAAGGCGGGAAATGTGCTCTTCTCGAAACCTGATAATCATTCGGCTGGAATGGATGAACTTGTCTTTTTGCGTCCAGGCCTCCTCAAGCTGAGCCAGCTTCTTAAGTAGTACCTAAATTCAATCAATTAAATTATAAGATTCATTGAAGACAATAAGGGTACAGAAAATTAAAAAAATAAATTCCTCACACCTTTTTCTCTTCATCTTGTTGTTTCCATAGACGAACTGCAGCCATGAACTTTGCTTTAAAAAGGATGTCATCTTTCTTTTCGGTCATTTGTGAGCCTGATAAAAAAAAAAAACACACACACACTTACTCGTAAGGACTCTGTGATCCATCCTTTGTAACTAATGATTTGAAAAAAATATTCTTTAAATCATATTATTACCTATGGGGGGTTTGGGTCCTCCTGGTGCGACATCTCTCCCATAGTCCTGAGAAGATAATGCCAATGCAAGCTGCTCCTTCAGCTTCTTCACTTCAGCCTGTAACTGCCTCACATTTCCCTGTGTGTCTTCATTGATGACAGCCTACAAAAACAAAGCATTTGCCAGTAAAATGATAAAATGCTTTAACGTCACTAAAATTAAATTTAGTTTCTCAATGGCTGTTTGATGACAGATACCTTGTTTTTGATCAACTTTGCTCTCTGGGCAAAATGCAAGGTGGACAATGTTTCTCCAAAACACTTTGAACCAGGGTGCACATTGGCTATGATGTACGTCTTTGCATTTCCTCCAAGAGAGTCCTGTTATAAAAATAATGATTTGTGCAGTTTTTACAAAAACAAAATCATAAAACTGTAGAAATCATCCTCTTTAGGTCATCAAAAATATTTTGCTCTTACCCTAAGCAAAAAGGTGAGTTTAGAATCTCTGTAGCAGATGTGGCGGTTCTTCCCATTGGACACATCCACAAGTGCCATTATGACCTGGCCAAGACACATGAGGGAGCGATTGATGCTGCTGGCCTCCTGGAAGAGAAGACGCACGGTTGTTATGATGTTTGAACAAACAAAAATCAAAAGGTACTGTACCATCAGGTACAAACTTTTACCTTGAGTCTAGAGCCCTCTGCATGTGTGTCCTTCTGTCTCTCTGACCCTGCCAAATCAACAAGGTTCAGCTGAGACATTCGGATATTCACCACTTCATTGATGGACTCTTTGGACTCCAAAGTCATAGTGAACACTGCATGAGATCTTGAAGACTCGCGGTTCATGGAGGTGGAGGCCACACGTCGATTGCGCCAGCCCACAGACAGCACCTAGATTTCAAACAAATCAAAAGAGTTTCAGTAAAACAGTTACCAAATATCACAGTAAGGTGAGTGAGTCACAACAATTCAGAAATGTATACCTGGTAGGCCTCAGCAGCGGAGTTCACAAACTTCTCCACAGCTCCCTCCACAAACACGCCTTTTTTAATGTTCTCCCTGAGAAACAAGCTGGCTGAGGCAGTGTCCAGAAGGTCATAAATTTGTTCATTGTAAATTTCAATAAATGAACATTTGCAGAGGAAACTCTTGGACTGGGAAGACTATCAGAAAAACAAAACAAAACAAAACAAATTAGAAAAAACAAACAAGCAAACAAACAACATTACAACTTTTCAACATTGACAAAATATAACAGCTCACTATTTCTACTTCTCTGTTGATAAGAAAAAACAGGTACTCAAAACTTCGTGGAATAACGCCCCTTAGTTCATCTGTAAAATTATCCAGTTCAGACGGTCCTAAACGTGAGAGGAAAGAAAGTGTTACTTAATGTAATTGTTTTTAGTTGAGGCTGAAGAGTATTTGTAGTGTACTGTACAGTGTAAGTAGTTTTACAGTATTCTTACCAAGCATGGTGAAAGTTTTTCCTGAGCCTATTTGCCCACTGGAGGAACAATAAAGAACTGAATCAGTGTTCCACATTAATCTGAGTTTTTTTTTTATCATTGATCATACATTACTATTATATTACACATAACTTTGTATAATGTGTAAAATACATCATGAAAGCCACTTACTATGCAAATATAGTACCATTATATCCATTCATGCAAGATTCCACAATATTTTTGGCCACAATGGAGAACACAGAGTCCTGTTGAAGAATGACAGATAAGCAACTTTATCACACATCAATCATGTCAATATTGTACACTTAGGCTAGTTTGCCCTGTTAGTGGTCTGCTTATAATAACCATGTGCTCCAGACCTGAGATGTGTCCATATCAGCAACATGATCATAGGTGAAGGTTCGTGGCTCTGGTTTGGAGAGCAGGCGGATGGTGTTCGGTGAAGTGACATTGAGACACAGACTCTGATCTCCATCTGTGGTTAGCCCAGTGCCCTGGGTTAGAGGCCGCACACGGACAAAAACTTTGATGGAATCACTGTCACCACTGCAAAAGAAAATGACAAAAGAATAAGAAAAAGACAAAAAAATATCTGCGAGCAAGTTACTGCGGCTACTTTAACTTTAGGTCAAAACTGAGATAAATTGCGACATACAAAAACATTAAGAAAAAGCGTTAACATCAAACAAATGTATTGTTCTGGTTCTGTTCAGGTACTGATCCTGAATTCAGGACATCTGTTGTAAAAAATATAATGACAAAAAAGATATTAAAGTTTATTACCTGGCAACAAGCTGAGTTGAATCGCAAGAACCTGCCAACAAATTATAGCACTGTTACTCATCATTCGCTTATTGCAGTTTTTGGCATCGTTTTCACAACAAGTGAAGGTCCGTCTGAGTGTGTTAGCTAAACCCCGTTAGCTGTCCTTCAGCTTAACAAGGTTATCGAAAACACACACTAACAGGTTTAGCAGACACCATGCAGGTTTACTAACCAAACCGAACCGTGTGGTGAAAGCGTTACCTTTTCCACCGGGATTCATTGCAGATAGATGATTATTCCCTGCTACGTGTAGTTAAAAGTAGTGACTTCATAACATATAAGTCGATAAGCGGAGTCACAGCAGGAAGGACCACAGTGTTTACGTTCTTCAAAATTGGCGGGATGGTCTGCCTCAACGTCTTCTTCTGCAGACAGAATGTCAGCTGGTAAAACACATCACAGGCACATTACTGCCGCCTACTGGAGTTGTGTGTACAATACAAGCACTGTACTGGCAGGGAAAGTCTTGGCTTATTATTTTAAAATATATGTGCTTCACCTCATGTGTTTCTTAGTGGGTTGTTTAATGTAACGTTTGTTTTTCTGTCATTTGCAGATATCCCCCTCTTCCATCTATTGCAATTTACTAAACTTTTTTTATATATATACCCAGCGATGACTCATATTATGTAATGGGAAAACATTTCGTCTGTAATTCAAAAGCTAAAAAAAATATCCCAAATCCAAATCATCCAAAGACTGCATGGCATCATCACTTTGGCTCTACTGCGCAGGCGTCGATTGGATCATATCCGCCCTTTTATGTGATTGGCTGGTTAACCAGGAAGCGCGTTTCCTTTGAATATTTCTGGTGATTTTATTGGTACGTTAAAAGACTTTTAAATTCCAAACGGCTGTCTCTCAAACAAGGCGAGGGTGTTTCAAAAGTCATCGGACAGTCGTATGCTAGCACGGCAGACTTCGTCATTTCTGAAAACAACGCCTGATATTTTCAGGTAGGTGGTAAATACTGGATGGTGAAATGTTATCTGTTTTACAAAATGAGTATTTATGTTATCTTCCACTTTGACCTAAGTTTGGTATTTTTTTAATGTGTAGGAAAACTTGGCTGCGTTAAGTTTTTGTCCATGTAGAATCCGCTAATCCTGTACTAACCGCTAACTAAAGGATAAATAAACGAGGAGCCGCATGCAGTCCGGGTGTGGAAACCTTTTTGGATTCATCTTCTCAGTATCTACAAATTCCCACTGACACATTAAGAACATGAGCAGTTATTTTTTGTCATCTCCGAGCCGCGGCATTGTTTATGTATAACGTGGTTTGGAGTGGATATTTATACGCTTCTGAAAAACAAGTTTTCAAATCTGAAGTCTTCTACTTCATTGTCTGTAATAAACCCAACTAAACGTTTTCTTGTTAAATAAACCCATAGGTGCCCTCTGGTGGACTAAAGGTGCCACTGCTGCACCACGTCAGACATGTTGGCATTTTTTTAATTTTAATTTTTTTTTAAATTTTATATACTTAGTTGATCCCTTAGAGGGAAATTTAAGTCACTCCTATACCTTGTCATTTTGTTCTTGGGTGTGAGCTAATTCATTATATTATATCCATATATAATATATATTGTATTATATCCATCTGTATAGTATGCTCATAGTACTTAAATCAGCTTACTGTGATA
>JAVQJX010124766.1:0-13242 GCA_036025115.1 Ambassis agassizii
AGTTCCGCAGCTCTGTGGCCGCCTCACAGCGCTTTCTATCCGGTCAGCTGTGCCAGCAGGCCCCGCTGTCATGGAGGGGCGAAGGCAAACTATAAACTGGAGCGCGAGCGGACCGGAGACAGACACGCGCGGTCGGTCAGACAGACAGACAGACAGACAGACAGACGCTGTCTAACATCAGCTGTATTGTCGGTAACGGGAGCTGCTGTCTGTCTGTTTGTCTGTCTGTCTGTCCGCCGGTCGGTCGCTTCCGCAAACCCAGCCCAGCTCGGCACCGGCCTGTCTGCCCCCGTCTGTCAGGAGCTGTACCGGTCCGTTCCGCGTACATATACACGATGTAGAGAGGAAAGAAAAGAGGGAAAAGAGGGAAACACAGAAACGGAAGAAAAGGAAGCGGTACTCACATTCATCCACCCGTCGCTCTCTCTCCCGCTGCCGCTCTCCGTGAGTGTCGCTCTATCAGAGCCGCTCCCTCCTGCTGCCGCCGCGCTCTGACGTCAAGCTAGACACAGGAACCGCCAGCGTTTCCTGTTCAGCTTTTCAAAATAATACCCGTAACGTTAAAATAAAAATCACCATTGAGACTACAAAAATGAGAAAGCCATCTAATTATGAATAAACACAAATCACAGCAGTGGTACTAAAAGACACAAAATGAAAAAAAAATATATGAAAAATTACACTTAAATTGCATCAATTCAACATCAAGCTGGGATATCTCTTATTTTAGTAATGCTTTTACTTTGAAAGCAGCTGATTTTTACTTCCTGTTTTGCTCTGACTTCGTCATACCTCGACTCTTTAATGCATGTGACGTTTCGGCCTTGCTGTCAGCTGCTTCCCGCTTCCTGCACAGCAGACTACTTTTTTAAAGATAAGAATAAAGTCACTAAATAAGCTTGTAACATATTTAACACACATGGCAATATCACTCAGTGTGATCCACTGATGATGTCATGTGAATATTTCATCTCCTATTGGCTTTATACAAAGATCCAATGTTAATTCAACTGTGGGTCAAAGGTCAAACCAAAGAAAACCAGAAATGAAGCGTGTGCAAAGTGTGTGTGTGTGTGTTACCACAGAGAACAGCAAAGCATGACAGAGCGTGTTGATGAGAACACGCCTCAACACACACACATTTCCATCACGTCTGAGGACCTTAAAACAAGTTACTTCATGATTTAAGTAACACACACACACACACACACACACACACACACACACACACAGTGTTTACTACAGTAAAGACACACTGTTGCGAAGCCACACCCAAACAGGAAGGAGTCACCCAGAATAGAGTTGCCCTCCACCCAACCAGCTTCCCTTTCTCTGACACACACACTTCCTCTGTGTGTTAGGTAATCTGAACTTTTTTTCTTTTTTTTTTGCTCAAATTACAAAATTAACTGCGGTGAAAGTGAATAATAAGATTTGTGTTTGTGTGACACACACAGGCCTGCGAGGTCAGGGGACCACTCATCCAGAACGTCTGACAACATAGAGTTGCGTTATTTTGTTATGCAACACTTTCAATTTGTGCATCTTTGCAGCCTCTTTGTGTCACTGTTGTGTTTGTCTATCTGTCTGTGTACATGTGTTACTGTTTCACACACTGTATTTCCCTGTCTATAATTTTGTCATCTTCATTGTATTGCGTGCAGAACATCTGTTTCCTGTGGGTCCGTCCTGGAACATGCAACATGAAATAAAACGCGGCTCAATCGGAGCAGCTTCAAAGAGGTCATCAGCATGTCAATGATCAGCCACATACTCTGATATGAACTCATCAATGCACCTGTTGCTAGGACACCACATGAATGAACGTCAGTCGGTTTGTTTGCTCTCTAATGTCTTGCTGCCCGATTTAAGCGGCCAATCAGAGGCCAGCGTGGCCTTTTGAGCAGGAAGTCGTTTCCTCTGATGCTTACCTTTTTATCTCCTGGTGACATCCGGCTGTCAGGTAAACAGGAAGTCAGGTGAGACTGACCGTATTCGGTGTGTGTTTTTATGATAGTGTGCTCGCCGTTTAAACACTTCTTGAGTGAAAAAGAGAAACTTTGGCGCCCTCTGCTGCTACAAACTCTTCAACAGAAATTCAGATTTTTGTACTACGACAGCTGTAATTTGTTAATCTGTAAATATTCTTAATATCCTATTTTTTGCAACTGTAAACCTTACGTAAAAGTTAAAATAGTTCATGTTAATGAATAAATGAATCCTAAATTTTCAGCCTTAAATCTATGTGTCAAATGATCAAATTCATTTTTATGGAATTTGTGATATTTCCTGTCTTGGCGTCAACATATCAAAGTCATGTCATTATTCTGAGACTTTGTTTCCTTTTTCTAATATTAGACATTCATACAGCTAGCTGCTATATTTAGCATCACAAAAACAAGTTAGCTAGGATGTTTGTTAGCCTAGCTGCTGAACTTTCTTCATGGATCTACTCCTGGTGTGCTAAAGGGGCGCAGACCATGTGAGCCAGAAACAGGAAGTGACTGCTCGGTGAGTTGATTGAATAATGAGTCTGAATGTGAAGGCAGGCAGAAATGGACCTTTTTATTTTTGTCGGGCGATAAACAACAGTGAAAAGTCCTGACCGGACCAGACTGAACCAACCAAAAGACCCCCCCTCCCCCCCGACTAAACTGGCTGGAACTGGTTTGTGGCCGCCTGCAGAATATTTGTTTAACTCTGTGTTACCATAGCAACAGCCAGCATGGTTCTGGTCAGGTCCAGTCAGATAGGACCCAACAACCCCATCCCTCTCTTCTGAAAGGGGACAGGACTACTGAATCGGGGGGGAGGAAACAAAGATGCTAATTGGTCCACAAACAGTAAAACTCCGCCCCTCTGTGACTTCCCCAAAGCCTCCTATTGGTTGCCTACATCATTCGCGAAAAAAAAAAAAACAACCAAAAACAAAACAAAGCGAGCCCTCCTCCCATTGGTCACCACAGCCTCAGGCAGGAAAGGCCTGACCCATTGGTCAGTTTTGATAACACGCCAACTGTCAGTCACTCAGCAGCGGCCAATCAGGTTACAGTACAGTACCTGTGGAACTTTCTGGAATTACGAAAAGAAAAAGAAACAAAAGAATGACGATGAAGAGAGAGATCAACCAATCAGATCTCACTAAAAACATACAGGAAGTGGGAGGGGCGTCCGAGCCTCATATGGAAATTAATTTTCTGGAATACTTTTCGTTTGCTTTGTTTTTGTCCTTTTAGTCCATGTGTGTGAGCCGTCTGTCCATCCATCCATCCGTCTGTCCATCTTCTCCTCCGACAGCTGATTTCAGTGCAATGCATCATGGAACGATCAATCGCTAGGAGTGGGTGTGTCACTACAAGTGTGTGTATGTTTGTGTGCGTGTATATGTAGGTGTACTTGTTTGCGTCCTGTTTTCATGGAAACATGCTGCAGGGTTAGCGCTCCAGCAGCGGGGGGTGGTGCCTTGTTGCATCGTGTGAACTTGTTTTGGTCCATGTTTTTAGCTGGTGTCCATGGACTCCATGTTGGCGGAGCTGGAGTCTCTCTGAATGGAGTCAAAGATGGCTGCCAGCTCTTGATTGGACGAGATCTGGGACTGGAACTCTGACATCAGCGGCGACTTCTCTGCCTCTGGGATTGTCAGCAGCGCCACGACGGCTCGCATCGCCGACCGCTTCAGCTCGTCCTGTTTCTCAAACTCCTGCTTCACAGAGTTCGCCTTCACCTGTGGAGACAGCGGGGACGGTTTAAACGGGAGGAATTCGTTTATCCTGACTCTCGTGTATGTGTGTGTGTGTGTACCTTGGTGGTGCAGGTGGCTCTCAGCGGTTCCACCAGTCTGTCCAATCTCTGTAGGACTGCACTGGGACAAAGGGACGACAGTCTGGCCAGCATCAGGAATGTCAGCATCTGATAACAAGTCAGACTCTACACAATCAGCAAAACGCATCCAACAACAGCAATCAATCAAAAGTTCCCGTTTCAGACCTTGATGTCATAGTGGTCCTTCAGACCGTCCTCCACGTGGTTGAGGAAGGTGAAGATGTCGAGTCGGTCCAGGCAGCTGTCCAGCAGAGTGTACATGCACTCGAACGCGGCCTTTCTCAGGTCCAGCCCGTCGTCCACCGTGTGTTTGAAAGGACCCATCTCCACCTGCACAGAAACTAAACAGTCAGACTCCGCCACCTCCCCCGCCTCCTTCTTCCTGCTCCCGCCCTCTGACCTCACCTCTCGGATCAGCTCCTTCCTGACTTTGGTCTCGTTGTACAGCTGTGGTAGGACAGAGTCCAGCAGCTCGCGGATCAGGCTGGGTTTGTTGTGGGCGGCCGAGTTGAACGTTACCAAGGCGACGCGGCGCACGTTTAGGTCTGGGTCCTCCAGGGTCTTGAGGAAATCACCTGAGGAGAAAGAGCCAATCAAGGAGGAGGGAATTAGTGGGTCAAAAATTAAACTGTGTGCATGTGAGCGTGCATGTGCGTGTGTTACCTATGCAGTTCTTCAGCAGTGGGTCGATGGGCTGCGGCTGGTCAGAGATGGTGAACTTAACCGCCGTCACCACAGAGCTCCTGGCGTATGATGAACCTGCACAGATCAATACGTTTCAATCAATCCTGCAGCGGAGGTTTATTAAAGACCGTATGGATGAGTGTGTCGATCACCTGACAGCAGGTATCCTTTGAGGCGGGGCAGCAGCGTCTCGGGGTCGATCAGCGTCAGTTTGCCCAAACACTCGGCCACCACGTTGCGGGTTCCCTCCTCCTGACACTCGCAGTGTTTGAGCAGCAGGGACCAAACTGACTCCACGTACGGCTTCAGACCGGATACCGATGCTGAGCCTGGACACAGACACATATGTCAAAACACCACACACACAGAGGTTGTGACGAAGCAGCTTTACTCACTGATGATCTCTTTGAGCGAGTGCAGCAGCAGGTACTGTCTCTTAGAGGAGGTGATCTCCTGCAGGACGAAGGGCAGGTACTCCGGAAGGTTCCCCACCGCGATGCTGCCCAGCGCGTACGACGCCGCCGACTTCACCTGAGACAGACACACACACACACACACAGTTCAGGCACAGACACACAACACAAACTGACTCTGGGTCATGGTGTTGCGTTACCTCTTCACTGGAGGAAGAGAAGGCATCCAGGATGACGGTCTTGAGCTCTGGTTGGCTGCTGAGGTCCACATGGTGCCCCACCTCGCCCAATGAGAGCAGAGCGAGCAGTCTGATGGAGTCTGTGGAGCGGCTGTTCTTCACATCCTGCCAGAGAGAGAAAACGCGGATCAAACTCTGCGACGGCGGATCACGCAACCTCAGAGTCTGTGTGCGAGTCTGACCTGGATGAACTGTCCCACCACAGCGGGCCCCTCTGTGGGACAGGCTCTGGTTAGAGCAGCGACACATTTGGCGATGGAGCAGTACGCCTGTTTGTGGGGCAGCGCGGCACTCTGGGAGTAAACCGGGCCGGTCAGCATCCTCAGCAGGTCCATGTAACGCAGGCCGGGAGTGTCTGTGGCCACCAGAGCCTGAACGACAAACAAACTTTAGCTTTCCGATGGTCATTAAAATGAGTCAGGATAAGCGAGAGGGGAGCAAACATGGAGACACGATGTATGTACCTGGTAGAAGTCCAACATGGCGGCGAGGGCTCCTCCCTGCAGCAGCGGGGATCGAACCAGCGCGATGAGCTGCTGCAGGATGTTCCCTCCGCTCAGCTGACCAAGCGAGGACGGGTGCGTCACCGCCAGCGTGGACAGGAAGCTCAGCGCCATCTGAGACACGTGCATGTCGCTCTCTGAGATGAGCGGGGGTAGCTCGGCCAGCACGGCGTCCACCATGACCGGAGTCACTGCAGAGCTGAAGACGAACGGTGTGAGTAGAAGAAGCTGATGGAGGTGGGCGGGGCTGACGGGTGTGTGTGTGCGCGCGTTACCTGTAGTTTCTCAGCAGGATGTCCAGAGCTGCCAGCGTGCAGAGCTTCAGGGCGCGCTGGTTCTTACGGAGGAAGGAGGCGAGGATGGGAACGGCGTCTGGGAGGACCGGCCTCAGATCGATTTTCAGCGGAGAGCCAGCGATCAGCGTCAGAGCTGCAGAAAAAAAACAAAGAATTTAATTGTCTTTACTTTACTTTCTGCCATTAATTCCATGGCTGCGTGTGGGCGGGGCTTACCTTTCACTGTGGTCAGTCGCGTGATCTCGTTCTTGAGGCGTTCTAAGAAAATCAGCAGCGTTCCTGGAAGCTCGTTGGGCAGGCGGTCGCCTACATCACACAGACCCGACAGGAAGTTAAAAGACAGGCTGCCTCATTCAGGACGTGACATCACATCATGTGAATAACATGGCGGCGGTTACCTAGGTTACAGATGATCTGCCCCATACAGGAAATGGCTCGTTCTTTGACTTCCTGGTCAATGTCGGCAGCCTTCAGGCGCTTGATCGTGCAGGTGAACAGGTCATTGATGTAAGGGGAGGGGTCAAAGCTGTCGGAGCCTTCTGATTGGTTGTCCAGAGGTCGGATGACCTGGAAGAACCAGAAAAAAAGGAGATGATGACCAGCGCCTGTGAGGAGTGGGGCTCACAGATCTGGGTTGGGATTTGACTCCTACCTTGACGAGCTGCTGAGTGACGAGCAGGGCCTCGGAGGTGATCTTGTAAAAGGGGTCTCCCACGCACGCCACCACGGGTGGAACGAGAGCGGGGACGTGGGCGTGGAAGGCGTGAGCGGGGTGTGTGACCATGATGACGTGGAGGCAGGCCAGGGCGTCGATTTTCAGGTTGGAGCTGCTCGACTTATCGTTCAGGGAGAAGATGATACCTGGGACACGGAAAAAAAAGGTACCGCGGTTACTAAAAATACTCGAGTACTGACGCTCGAATACTGTGGGGAGCGGTGGCCACGATACCTGGTATTAGTACGGGGATGTGCTGAGTCAGCGCTCCAGGCAGGACGTTCACCAGCTCGGTCAACATGTTGAAACAACACTGACGAGTTTTGACACTTTTTTCCTTCAGCTGCTTATGAAGAGCTTTCACGATCATGGGGACCTGCAGAGAGGGCGAGAGACATTAACAGAGAGACAGAGAGAGCGAGAGAGAGAGAGAGCAGACCACCAAATCTACTTCCTGTTTGTGGTCGGCAGTGAAGGATGCTGAGAGTTTCCTGTCACCGTGAGAACAGGCAACTTCTAACAAGAGTGACACCTGCTGCATGAAAGCTGCACTTCATTGATAACTAACGGAGCATTAGTGTGTAATTACTGTCTAATAAATGATCGAGGGACAACAACTACAACAACGCTAATAGCTACATGTGAAGCCTCCATCTGTGCAGCTCCCCACCTGGCTCTGCAGCATCGTTAGCGGCGTCTCTCCCTGCTCCATGGCGTCTGGGTCTGTCAACCAGCTCTGAGCTGGTCTGGTCTGTTTGAGCAGCGACAGGTAGGCGTGGAAAACGTCCGCCTTCACGTTCTCCTCCCTCTCCTGCACACACGAGTGGAGTTTAGAAACGGGTGGAGCAGAGTGGGTCGTTATCACACAGACGTATGCTACCTTGAAGCGACAGACGAGTGCCGGAGAGACGGAGCGGTAAAACTCGGGCAGCATCTCGTGACGAGTTGAAACCACGGCGTCCAGACACTTGGCCGCCGCCCTTCGAACTTTCCAGCTCATGTCGTCGTCGTCACTGTACTCATCATCGCTGCCTGGAGACAATAAAAACATTTAACACGCATGTAAACAACCCTAAACAAACTGCAGTCGATTTGGGTCCTTGTACCTTGGTAGTCTTCATCGTTCTGCTCGGCATCCATGGCGTTGTCGTCCTCGTCTTCGTCGTCAAAGTTGTAATTGGGGTCATAGGTCAGGTAGCGCAGGCAGATGGAGATGACCGTGGGAACGTGGGGGTAAACTTCTTTAGGACACCTGAGAAAAAAAAATGATTAAATGAACAAGAACGGTTTCATGCTAGGTGTGGTTCAACTGTAGGAACTCAGCACAGGTTGAACCATAAAGACGCCACAACAACGAGATTGACCAATCAGCACTGAGTCTCGCCTCACTGTCTTTCAGTGTCTGCCCCCCACAGAGGGACTATGCATGACGTTCCTGCGGTGTAAAAACCACCTTTGGCTTGTGTGTCTTACCTCCTGACGAAGGACTCGAAGGCCTGGATGCAGTACTCTCTGAGCTCATCATCGTCCACGTTACAAAACTTCACCACCAGGGGGATGATCTTCTCCAGGTACTCTCCTGAACACACACACACAGAGCAGGTCGAGATCAGCGTGTGATGTGAAAACAACAAAGACGTCCAACAGACGCCCGTCTCACCGATCCTGTGTCCCGCCTGTCGGCTGATGGCCGCCGTGCACTGGATGTATGTCCTGGTCGTTGACATGTTGTCGTTGCGTCCCAGCTCGGCGAGGAGGTGCTCGATCAGATCGATGAAGACCAGATTCCCGCAGGACATCACCAGGTGGCCCAGAGCCATGATGGTCCTCTGAAACATTCACAAGATTCACCGGTGAGAATCGAAACCGCTCTGACAGTTTTCATCAGAACAGAAGCAGAACCAGAGATGCTGCGGACCTTTCTGACAGCCAGTCTGGGGGAGGTGAGCTGAGGGAGCAGACAGCTGAGGATGGAGGGATGGAAATTCACCAGCAGGCCTCCCTGTCTGCAGAGAGATGGAGCGTCGTGATTAAAAGACATCCATTAGTTATCCCGAGAACAGATGCTTGTTGTCAGCACGGCGGGGACGGTGCATTGCGACTTTACCTGCAGAGCATGTCGGCCATGATGTCCAGCGCCTCCAGCTGGACGGACACATCTTCCTGTTTGGCGATGGCGCTCGTGAGGCGACCAGTTATCTTCTTACAAACACTGGCAGCTAAAGCGGAGCCTGAAGCAGACAGGTGATCAAGATAGTCTGAGAAGCTGGAACCAGAAACTATTTGTGTCTTTTTTTTTATGTTTAAAAAAAAAAAACAGTATTAAAGTGTGTTTGCGGTGAAGTATTTTTACCACTGGATGCAGGCGGTAACTCTCCAATCACAGTTTTGAGTCCAATGGATGAAATGTCTCTGAGCTGCTCTTTGTCCGACAGCATGTTGGTGCACAGAGTGTCCACGATCGTCTCCACCTGGTACTCCTTCACCTTACTGACCAGAGGCCCCAGGCTGATGAACGAAACAAGCGCACCCACAGGTGAGACAAAAAAAAAAAAAAAAAAAAACACACAGCTGGAGATGCTGGCTGGGTGTTCTTACCATTTCACAGCCAAGTTCTGAACTTCTCCATTCTTATCTTCCAGCAGTTTGAGAATCATCCTCACCACCTGTCAATCAATCAATCGATCGATCAATCCATGCTCAGACAGAAAAAACAGATATCAGAGGAACCCGTTTGAACAGACCTTCCTCTCGCTGTCGTCGTCCAATTTGATGGAATCTTTCTGTAGCTCAGTCATCAGATCGTTTGTCGCCATAAACCTGGAGACACACACCTAATCAATCAAAGCATTGATCCAAAATACTCCACAGGCTCCACAATGTTATATATGAACCTACAAACATCAATGATTCTCGTCTGCGGCATAGATTTCAAACCCTGCAGCAGGTTTCGGAGGGTTAAAGTCTTAATAAGAGGACAAATGAGACGTGGTAACAGCGTCTCAACGTTTGTCCACTATGCATGCATGTTTCCATCTGCGGCTCATCCTGCATACATTAAAATGAGACATTTGCATACATGTGACAGCTTAAAAAAAATAGATCAGCGACTGCAGCAGCAGAGACGCGTCATCTAAAACGGTTAGTGTAATTATAAAGCTGGGATCAGGAGTGAAAATGACTCCTCCAGCTCTGCCTGTGCTGTTCAGGGTCAGCACAAGTTTCGCATGGATTTCATGTACTGACAGGGCTGCTGTCACAAGTGATGAGCGTGATTATTGCTGCTGCTGCTGCTGCTGCTGCTGCCGGCTGTGATCTTCCCCGAGCAGTTTAAGTTTGAATCTTAAACAGTTGGGGTTAAATAATCTGAGCTCACTGCTCTCTGCATTGTTGCAATGTGCTTGTACATGTGTAATGACAATAAAGTTGAATCTAATCTAATCTCTACGTTATTGAATTCATCACAACCAAATAACTGTACGAATCAGACTTTTAGCAAAGCAGAGTAATATGTAAAAAAAAAAAAAACAGGAGGATGAAGAGGAGGAGAGAAAAGAAAAGGGAAGGAGAGGATTAAAAAAAAGTAAAGAGGAAATTAACTGCAACGTAAACACCACAGAAGAAGAAGAGACGGTACAAACTGTACCATGAACACATGTGATGTAATGAAACTTCCAGCTAATCGAGCACTGATTCCTCCACAGACTGATCATCTGTACATCTAAAAAAACCGCATGCTAACACTGACAGACTGGAGCTCCGTTCTGTTTACACGTTGTTGTCATTATTATTATTATTATCATTATTCACCCGCCTGTCTGATGCTACCGCCCCCCCCCCCCCAACACATCACGCTAACCGTTAAACCGCCTGCTTCTCAAACCTCAAACTTCCGAGCTGCTCGTCAATGCTAACATTGCATTCACACCGTCAACATACAACAACAACACGCAACGCTAACTGACATCATGCTAGCTTGCGGCATGACAGAAGTTAGTGCTAACCGGCTAACTAGCAAGCTAACCAGCTTAACTGACGGCATTTTCCTGTCAGTTTAGGGTCGCGTGCTACAGGTTAAGGTGTTAACCAGCAACTAGCGCCATATAAACTGCCGTCAAAACAACCCAAAACACCCGGCGCTGTTAGCTAACTAGCTTTGTAGCGACGTGACGATGATCAGACAGGTGGCAAGCTAGCAGTTAGCATGACAGGCCTGACAGAGCCGCCGCTGCTTCAGAGTCTAAACATAGACGCTTTGAGATGATTAAAAAAAAATTTCACTCTAATGGAGATCTATTTTTTTTACCTGAAATCCTTGTCACTGGAAGTCATTTTCTCCAGCAGGTTGGAGATGTGGTACGAGGCGCTCGCCATGTTGGTGCTATTAGCCGTTAGCCTCCTGCTAGCAGACTGCGCTCAGTGAGTGTGCGTTCCGGCGGCTGACTGACTGACTGACTGACTGGTTTGCTGTCTGTCTGTTATCAGGCTGATTTCGGGGTGAAGCGTGTGTTTCTGGTTCTTCTGCTGCTGTCGCCCTTTCTTCTCTTTACAGCGACTGTCGCCTCACGGGGCGCGGAGTTTGGTGTGTTTGAATGGAGCTCCCGTTCTCTCTGCAGAGGGGCGGGGTTAGCAGGACTGAACGGTGCGGGGTCGAAGGTCAGAGTTTGAGCCGGTTTTTTTTTCCCACGCAACTCTCTGTGAAGGAAATAAATAATAATATCAGTAATATAAATAATATTTCGTAATTTACAAGTCAGATAAAAAAATAGAATATAAAACGTATTTTGAAAATATTAAACGTCAAAATTTCTATTTTATATTAAACTAGGTTCTGAATTAGAGGCATAATATGTCAACGTTATGAAAACAAATAAATGCCAGACAAATATAGAAAATATAATTTTAACTTTAAGAGTCAACCAAGGTAGAAATTAAATGATTTATGTTATTATGTTCATTTTAATTCAAAGATTCTTAGGTGGATAAACAATATTCAATCAATATCAAAAATCTATCATAAGAATCAGAGTTCTGAGACCCAAAAAGTGTGTGTGTGTGTTGACTTGTGCCATTCATCACCTGCTGCAGGTGTTCAATTCAAAACCCCATTGAGAAACTCCACCTTTTAACTGCATCTGTACAAATAACCACAGTGTGTGTGTGTGTGTGTGTGTTTAGAGCTATACTGAGCGCATTATCCTGTGTAATGAATCACCACAAATACACACACACTCATGCAATGTGCATTCAACGTGTGTGTACGTACACTCATTTGTATCTTGAGGATAAAAAGGAAGTCATCATGAGGTAAATCAGTCAGTTTAAATATTTGCAGGCTTGGATTTAATTTCAGGGTAAATATTTGTGATGCAGGTGTGTGTGTAGTTGTGTGTCTGTCTTTGTGAGGACACTTCAGCTGCTTGATGTTTTTGATTTATTTTCAGATTTCAGGTTTAGGTTAAGGTCACAGTGAGCTAATATGAAGCATACTCAGTGTCAATAAGAGTCCTCACAAAGACAGAGGTACAGTCAGGTGTGTGTGTGTGTGTGTGTGTGTGTGTGTGTGTGTGTGTGTGTGTGTGTGTGATGAGTCACAGATCAGTTGAGTGGGATGTTTACAAACCCCCAGGCGCTCTCTTTGTTGACACATAATGCAGCCACTGACATATGCACGCCGGGATTTCACTGCCGTGTGTGTGTGTGTGTGTGTGTGTGTGTGTGTGTGTGTGTGTGTGTGTGTTAAAGCATTGACAACGTTTGACAGTAATCTATGAAATGAGGCTGCAGCTGCATCACAAATGCTCACAGTCTCCTTCAGGAAGTGATCATGAGGAAGATTTTTAAAAAAAAAAACATGATGAAGGTGATGATGAGGAGGATGAAAAGGATCATTAACAGCACATTGAGCGCTCACATTCATCTCCTTCTCATCTCAGACTCTGTTAATTACTGTATTCATGTGAATCTAACTGAACTTGTGAGAGTGTTTTATCTAAAAATACAGCTAAAGCTAATGCTAACGCTAGGTCATCAGTTGAGACAAGAATGGCGTTTTGTACCAGGTTGTAAATTTATTTATGCTGTGAAGTTGGTGATTTTAACATGGGAGTCTATGGGAAATGACTCACTTTTGGAGCCAGCCCCTAGAGGCTGCGGTGTGAACTACAGGTTTTAGCACTTCTGCATTGGCTTCAAGTCTGAACCCCAGGAGGTTGCCACTTGGTTTTGTCACTGTAGAGCCTTTACATAGAACAGAATAAGATCTGTAACCATGGTAACCATATATGTAAATGGCCTAAAAAATGCACAACTTATTATAGGATTATGTCCTCCCACACCTATACACACTCCTCATCGACGAGAAGATGAGAATGAGAAGATTTATCAGTCTGAATCAGGTGATCAGGTGGTGAACTGGTGAATCATAAAATAATATATTTTTTTAATATAAATTTGTGTTTTTCAGTGATTTTCTTAACCTTTTTTAATTAGATGTTTGTGTTTTGTCATTAAATCACAGTTTTATTGATCAATTCTTTTCTTTTATAAATGTATATTTTTATTATATAA
>JAVQJX010124804.1:0-21345 GCA_036025115.1 Ambassis agassizii
AGTGGAGGAGAGAGAGGCAGCTCCTCTATTCACCCGGAACGTCTTTGATGTTATTTCTGCTTCATCGATGTATAAAATAATGTTTGAATAGTATTATAAGTCACATAAAACGTTTCCAATAAGTAATAACAGCGGTGAACAGAACGACGCGCTCCATGTGAGATAACAGTCCTCTACACGTCAGAGCAGTCAGAGGAGTGAACCACATACTTCACTGATACTCTTTGGCAAACATGAGAGCACAAGGCCCTCCGATTGGATGTTTGCACATCATGTGATAACACTCGGGGGTCCGATTGGACAGTGACGGAGCAACAGCGTCACGGAGCGTCGATTTAAACATCAGGGGAAAGTGTAACGGATTCTACAGTAAGTCTCTACGTCATGCGGTTATCCTGATGTCATAAACGTTCCGAAGGTAGAGAAATTTACTTTTTATTTCCGTCTGGTTACTACCATTGATATTTGCCTTGAGTCCATACAAGAACTGAGTTTCAGTACACAACCCTAAGTAAGACACGTTCAGTTTTATATGAGAGCTGTCAGCCAGCAGGTGTGTGTGTGTGTGTGTGTGTGTGTGTGTCTCTGTGTATGTGTATGTGTGTGTGTGTGTGTGTGTGTCTCTGTCTCTGTGTATGTGTGTGTGTGTGTGTGTGTGTGTGTGTGTGTGTTACCTTTGGTCTCTATGGCCTCCATCAGTCTGCTGAGGAGAGGAGGCGCCGTGTCCGGAGGTCCGAACTGCTCCGGGAGGTCTGGCAACATGAATCCTGAAAAACAAAACACACAGACATGAAGCAAAAACTCCAACTCCCAGAATGCACCTCTGTTAACAGCTGACAGACGGGCTCTTCACCACAGCTACAACAGGTGCCTCAGGCAAATTTTATTCTGAAAGGGTGGAAGCAGCAGGAAGCAGGTTCAAACAATGATTCTGCTCTCTATTGATAAGTTTCCTTCTAGTATCAACTGTACGGGGGCTGAATGTTTTTACAACTCACTCCTTTTAATTACATTCACACTTTAAATCACACTGATTTATGGGCTTTGTGACCGCTTTCAACCCACCTTGATGTCAAAGGTCGCCTGACTTGTGAAGTCGGCGAAGGAGCGGGAGACGACGACCCTGGCGCCCTGAAACACAAAAACAAACGTGATAAATCAGAATACACAAAACGCTCACAGCAGGTCTTCCACACTAAGCAGCACGCAGGCCGCCTTCCTCTTTACAGCAGGGGTCAGCACAGGTTCAGGTCTGGATCTGCTGGTTTAAACCAGACTGCACAGTAACTACAGCAGAGATAATGAAGAGGAAGTGAAGGATACAAAAGCAGCTAGAAGAGCAGGCGGATACTGTTCTGTCCACCTGAGCAGACGTCCTGCAGGACTGAGGAACATCATGACTCAATCAAGTGGCAGATTAATCAATCAAGTCCAAGAAAACCTGTCAGAACGTCACCGTTCAGCCTCATTTTGTCGTTTATAGGTTAATAACTTCATCGTAAGTTAGTTGCAGTCTTACAGAAATGAGTGCAGCTCTGCATGACACCTTCAGTTAGTGATTCTGTTTGCTCCCCAGAAAACCCCAAAAACACATTTTAAGGTGTTTTTTTTCCAGCCACAGTGTCATGCAGAAGCTCAGGTTAGGTTCCCCAGCCCGGTTAATGATGGACAGACGTGAAGGATGCTACATGAGTCCTTACTGGGCTGTCTAGCTGGTCAGCCTGGGCGCTAACTAACTCAGCAGCTCTAGTACTGACTGCTGGTGGCGTTGGTGGTGGAGGCGGTGGTGGTTTAGGTGGTTGCCGCTGGGCCTGTGCCAAGGCGAGCGCCGCCGGTGACGTTAGATTGACGTACTCTGACAGATCAATCAGCAGCTGGAGAACACAGGAGCCAACCAATCAGATCAGAGCACAGCACTGCCAGAGGAGGCTACAGGTGACACATGTACAGGAGGACTGACACCAGCTCAACACTGCCTACATGGTGACTACACTTTAACAAAATCCAAAGACAGAAGAAAAAAACATGTTCATACTGACTGCACTGCAGGAAGGAGGGAAATCAGATCTATGATTCAGGTCATCTCTGCAGAGGGAAGGAAGAGCAGACAAACATCAGCAGCTTCTTACCTCCGACACTGTTTGGGCTCCCTATGGTTCAGGCGGAGGAAGAGGAGGAGGGGGGAGAGGAGGGAGAGAAGCAAGAAATAAATCGGGATTGTTGTGTGTGATTTGAACAGGGAGGAGGGAGGAGAAGGAGGGGAGGAATAAGAAGCAACACGCCTCCTGCAGACACTCAGACATTTGTTCTGTTTGAGGTGTGAATGCCTGCAGGAACCTGCACAGACGTGTTTCTGTTGGAACAGAATCTGATGTTTTTACACACTCACACTGTCTGAAATCTGCAAATATTAACAAAGAAATGATTTACTTGTCCATATTTAGCTTTAAGAATACTAATGTCAATCAAGTTTTGAAATAAATACGTTTTAATTTGCATTTATTGGAGGCTAGTAGTGAATGTGCCTATTTAAAGTGTTTTCTGCATATTTTTTGAAATTAGGACTCAATAAAGACGGTAAACATGCGAGTGTGTCCACATTTAACGTCAGATGCTGATCAATATGATTAAATCCGTGCTTCTGTTGCACTAAAAGCAATTTTCTGGCAGAGGAAGGCAAGCCACCACAACAGACTTTACTAAAATAAAGCAGACCGTGAACGCACCACGAGTGAGCCATTCACAAAAAAATACATTTTAACATTAAGTCACTAAATAATAAAACAAAAACAACCACAACATGCAAACTGCAAAGCAACAGTCAAGCTAGCTTGTATGCTAATGTTAGCTGCTGCTCACAAGGTCAGCTCCAAACCATTGCGAGGCTAGCTGGTAGCTACAAACGGCCTCCAGCTGCACAGGAACCCCGAAAAACTCACCACATTCCTGCCAGTCATCCTACAGAGTGCGTTAGAGATAATGGCTAACATGGTTTTCATGCTACTGGACGGCGACCGAACTCCGAGGAGGATTAATAGAGGGGTTTAAAAAAAGAAGGTTGTCGCCGCGCCGGTTGCTAATTCCGTGTGTCCGTCCGCGAAACATCACCGGTGAGCAACTATGAGGGCCGCGAACATTGGTTCCCTCTGGCTTTAAAAAAGGGGCCCCGGCCGGGACAATTAATAAATCCTCATAAACGAGAGGAGCTATGCATAATTTAATCTATTTATTCTAAAGTATAAATTTTTTAACAAAACTACAAAAAAAAGTTAACCGACGTAAGAAGGAGCAATGGGAAAGTGGAGATAAATAACTTTTTATTGTATCTGAGTAAATACATGAGGAAGGACCAGAAAATAAAAACACCTACCCTCTAAATAAACAGAGCAGAGGTTCCAATTCAACATATAAAATATTTGTGCGTAACACATGTAACATAGTGTAGTGAATGTAACGACATGCAATTTATTTATTTACTTCAATCACATGAACTTGAATTTCCTTCGCGATCAATAAAGCATCTATCTACCTGACTGTAAACTTCTGTGACAAAGAATGTCTGAATAAAATATTTTATAAAATATAAAAAGCTGTTGTTTTGTTTGGCATGTAAAACACTGCAGTGAGTTAAGTAACAGAGATAAAACATGATCTTCATGGAGGTTTTGTAAAGGCAATGAAAACATGGCGCTCGCAGCTCATTGGTCAGATCTGAGCTCTCAGTGCTCCACGGTTTGGTTAAAGTGTCTCTTCCCGTCCAGATAAAGCATCGACTCTGTCACAGACACAAAAACAGACATTAAAGAGGCCTGTAGAAACACGGTGAAGGTTTGTTCACGTATGCGGCACCTCACCTCCGTACGTCTTCGGAACAATGTTGGGCACGTCGCAGTCTGAAGCGAAGGTGAAGTGGAAGACGTTGGTCGTGTTGTGTTGACGTGTCAGCGGGTCGTACACCTCACTGTGAACTCTGACCTGGATGTACTTCCCCTGTGTGTAACACACCTGAGAGACACACAAACACAAGCTGCACTAAATGTTTTTTTTTCCTTTTGTGTGAGTGATTGTCCTCAGTCT
Source organism: Ambassis agassizii (assembly GCA_036025115.1). Taxonomy (NCBI): domain Eukaryota; kingdom Metazoa; phylum Chordata; class Actinopteri; family Ambassidae; genus Ambassis; species Ambassis agassizii. Next base: position 4,078 of record JAVQJX010124804.1, read on the forward strand.
GACCTGTGAGGAGAGCAGCAGCAGAGAGCCGATATCAACGGGCTTCTGGAACAGGATGTCATCCACAGCCACCAGACTCGGCCGGCATCCTCTGAAACACACAAAGGGAGCAACAGCCGAACAGTAAAATGTTTATTCTCTCCACCAAAGTCAGATTTTGTGTCTGAATCTGACCCGTAGGAGCAGGCGTTGGCCCAGCCCAGCTCGTAGGCCTTCCTCATCAGGAAACCACCAAATATCCTGTTGAAGATGTTCCTCTCCTGCTCATTCACACATGAACTCAAATTAAAGTCACATCAGTGCAGAAATATAAACCCTTTTATCCGTCTTCCCTGCCAATCTCACCTGAGGGTGGCAGATCTCCAGTCCTTTCAGTTTAGCATCCTCCATCCACACTGAGTTTGGAGGCAGAACTCTGCTGCGGAAACTGACTGTGCTGAAAAAACAAGATATTTACAGATATTTAGAACCTCTTCAATGACGTCACAACTTTTAAAATGAATAAAAATAAGTCTTACTTTGTGTCCAAGGTGTTGAGGAACTGACTGTGGACGATCTTCCTCTCCTCGTCTGTGGGAGCGACTTTCAGCAGCGACGCAGTGCTCAGCTCAACACGCCGGGATTTATTAGCTGGAAAGCACAGACAGGTGAAAATACAGAACATGAAACAACACACAAAGACATCATGATGCGTCTCTTACCTTCTCCTTCCTGAAAGATCCTCTCCTCGTTCGGCCCCTCTGGCTTCAGCGGATTTACAAACGCAGCCCTGAAACAAACAACACATGTGAGTGAAGAAAGCCGCTCACATATGACTCCATCATGGCTTCCTACATGTGCGATGGAAAGCAGAATTTTTTGTTTTTTATGGAGCAGACTCATTTGTGGGGATTTTTTTAACTGTAAAATGTTGAGCTTGAACTGAATGTGACACATGATGCATTCAAGGACCTCCAGAAAGTGTGCCTCACCTCTTGTTCTCTGGATCTCTGGCTACCATGACAAACGTAGCATCCAGGACAGGCGAGTAAGCTCCATTAATGCACTGCATTAAGACACAGAAGGAGTGAGCTTCATGATACACAACACACAGAGAGCACAGCACGTGTGTGAAGAGGCGGCTCCACCTGTGACATGTGCATCTTGGCTTCAATAGACGTCTTCCCCACCCACGTCACATGACCAGTGAACTTTATGTCACAGTCAGGATAGATGACATGTTGCCTCATGTCTGCGAACATACAAAGAAAACAGCGTGAAAGACAAACAAAGTGTGGGTGTGACTGGAATGTGAGGGAGTCTTACCGATCTTATCCACCAGGGCGGTGACGATGGACAGAGGAGACCTCTTCAGTGCAGGGTTGTATGTGTGAGAGTACGATATGAGCACTGAGGAGACAGAAGAGGAGGAAACGTTCAGAGAGTGTGGAGCTTCCTGTTGAATCTGGACACAGATCAGCTGTGATACCTGCTAAGCTGTCCAGGTCCTCCAGGATTCGGCCGAACCTGAGACGAGACAAAACAAAGGTGAACACTTCCTGTTGTCTCCACAGCGCCGTGCACCGACTCCTCCTCCCTGCTGTGCGTTTACCTGACAGTGTTGTGGAAGGTCAGGTACTTCTCTCGGAGCTGCGGCTCGGAGCCGAGCGGCAGGTTGACCTCCAGGTAGCTGTCCTTCATCTTCTTCACCGGGAGGTCGTTTTGAGACTTGGCCAAGATGGACGACAGCGACGCGCGCTCTGTCATGGCCTGCTGATGGTCACTGTGGACGAGAGAAAATATCACCAAGTATTCACACAATGAGCAGATAAAAAGACGGTTCAGCACCTCCAGTTTGTGGAAGCTCCCACGATTTCTCTGAGCCTGTTCCGCACTGAAACACAAAGAGAAACACTCAGATCTGTGTGAAGAGCAGTGAGAGCCACAGAGACTGCAGGGTGACGTTTTACTTTAAGCCTCTAGAAAGCAAATAAATGTTAACCCAGCTGATGTGGAAGCAGGTTAAATATCTTCTAATACAGACAGAGACTGACAGCAGCTCAGTGAGGAAGAAACAGGGAAGTGACAAAATGAAGAGGAGGGCGGCTTTAACTCTGCCAGAGGAGACGTCACTGAGCACTAAATCCAGCTTCACATGGAGGAAACATGCAGGAATGCAAACAGATTAGCAGAGAATCATTAGAGAGTTATGATTTGATCTGGTTTACCAACACACACCATTTGACACGTGTAAAAGTGGATTTCCTGAGGAGAGACAAAAATGATTATCTATTGTATTCTTGCTCATTTCACACTCTAACCGTTTGACTTGTAAACAAAAACACAACATGTTGTTAAAGGGGTGAGGGGTCACTACAGTGGAACAGGAAGTGTGCCTGCTCTCTTTACCTTCCACCATGTCCGGCGTCCGGCCTCCTCCTGCACAGAACGGCCTCCTCGTCAGGGACGCAGCCGACCGCAGCAGCACTAACCTGAGACAAAACGACAACAACAAAGAGGCTCAGAGGAGGAGTCTGCTTTACATTCACATCATCTTCTAAATATAACTGAAGCTGAGCAAACAGAAACAGTTTGGAGACATCTCAGCAGATTTGATGACAGAGTGGCATCTCAGGGGTTAAAAATAAACAAACCACCAGAACATTTTCCACGTGTGTCTGCCTCTCTTGTATAGTTTGAACAGGACACACCCTGTGTACTGTACACTGACTGCCCGCCCTGTGTGGGCTTGGTGAGCTGCTCCCTGGTGAGGCACACTGATTCATTTTTGAAGCATTTAAATCTGAAAAAAGTGCCAATTATTCTCAAACAAAACACTAAGAGTTTACACGCTATCACTTATTAACTGGCACATTAACATGCTAACAGTAAACATGGCCGATTTGGAGCTTTTTTTTTAATTACACTGACCTCGGTGAGAACATTTTAATGTCCCGGAGGGATCCAAACGGAGAGAAACGGAGGAAAGTGGCAGGTTTTCGCTTCAGGGCAGAGCTGAGCGAAGACAGCAGGCAGACAGTGAAGAGTAAGCAGTTGACTTCCGTGTTGTCAGGAAGCCCCGCCCACTTTCTGATGACGCAGGACGCTCCGTGCGTAGATTTCACAGCCTCACAGGAGCTTTTAGAGAGCAGCGGGTCCGTTTCTGTCTCCGTTTGTGATGAAATGTTTTATTTATGGTCCTACAAAATCTTTAAAACATATATTAACCACAGAAGAATAACCGAATTTGTGTACATGAGCCACAAAGAGATGACAACAACTCAGCCTGTATACTGATCATAATCCATCAATGCTGCCTCACAAACTTTCATCCTGACTCCACATAACCGTGTTTTTGTCGTCTTCAGGAACTAGTCTCAACAAGAACCTCTTTTAATGGCTGCTGGCCCTCAAAAGATATTTCTCTTGAGTTTTTTGTTTTGTTTTCTAGCAAAGATACAAATAATTGGATTTAATACTTTAAAAAATGTTATTTTGTAAGTTAAAGAACAAATACTTCTAACTTTCTTCCGTCTCTATCAATAACAAAGAGACGTTGGCAAAATGAAAATAATCTCCTCACGTGAAAATTCCCTCTGTCCTGATTGGATAAAAGAAGACCGTTGGACGTCGCTGATTCGCCAGAAACCCGAGACGTTGTCAGAACTGACCAATCACAGCTCAGCTCTAGCGGGGTATAAAAGCCTCCATGTAAACAAAGACGGGACAGTTGAGGCGGCAGCGACCCAGCCAAGGGCGACTATTGCTGAATGTTCTTGTGTCGACTAACCCGTCCGGACCAGAGGCTGACTGTGGAGGCAAAGCCACTCAGAAGCGAATGAAGAAACACCTGATCTTCCACTTCACATACAGAGGACTTCTAACGAGAGGAAAAAAGAGTAAAAGAAGAAAATGGAGTATAAATTACGGAAAGCTGAACCCAGGGACGTGCCTGATATATTACGACTGGTGAAGGTAATACACGATGTTTATATGATTTTACGTTATAATAGAGTTTAGGTGATAGCTAGCTGCTTGCTAGTTTATGCTAATGTTTAAGCTAGCAGTCCGTTGTTTAGCTAACACTTAGCTGTTTATGTGTGTCTAGCTAACGGTACGTTGTTTCTATCTATTTAGCTAGCTAGTAACCGTTAGCTAGCAGTGATGAGGATGTCCGAGTGTGACATCAGTGCCGGGCAGCCGTTTGTTCACCGCTTCCGGTTTTCCAAATATGGGCAGTCTGCTCATGTATCCTCATGCCATGTTCGGTGCGATTTTTGGCTTTTTTTTTTTTTTTTGAAAAATAAATTTTGGAAATATGATTTAAACATTTTTACTGAGTCAATAATACACTGTATAAATTTTCATCCTAATTAGGTAATTAAGATTTACTTTTCTTTTATTCTATTCTATTTTATTCTGAAAGGATGCAGGTATAGAAAACACACTTCACTGTACACTGTTCACCTCTCCAGCTACCAGCCCACCTCCATGTGTCTTGGTCCAGGGCTGGACTCGAACCGGCGGCCCTCTGGACTGAGCTACTGCCGCACCCCAAAAAAATAAGGAATAAATGGGAATATCTAAAATATTTGTTTTTATTTTTAGCACTAAATATAATCTTTTTTTTTTTACAGGAGCTTGCAAAATACGAAGAGATGGAGCACGGCGTGAAACTGACTGAAAAAGGTGAGTCACCTTTATCTTTAATCCTGTATAATCTTTTGTTAAATTTAATTTGTATGTATTTCTCTTTGTAGAACTCCTGGAGGATGGATTCGGCGACACCCCATTCTTCCATTGCATCATTGCTGAAGTCCAAGGAGGGAACAGCAGCGATGGTACAAAACGAACAGAAAGCAAACATTCACCTTAAACATAAGTTTAAATAGCAGGAAGTGTTTTAAGGTTCACTGACAGACCCTCAGTGTTTCCCTCGGGGCTGTTTCGGCGTCTGCGTCTCTTCTCACAGTCATCACTGCGCTGCTCTCTTTGTTTCTCACTGCAGATCTGAAGGTGGTGGGTTTTGCCATGTACTACTTCACCTACGACCCCTGGGTGGGCAAGCAGCTCTACCTGGAAGAGTTCTATGTGATGGACGAGTACAGAGGTAACAGCTGCTCCTCTGTCTCAGCCCACATATCACTGCAGTCTCGTTACGTTCTCCTCTTTGTTTCCAGGTTTGGGCATCGGGTCAGCCGTCCTGCGGCACCTCAGTGATGTGAGTATCCTCTCCTACTCAAAACGGCGTTTGTTTATCACTCAGACCTCTCTGACGCCGCTCTCCTCCCTCTTGCAGCTGGCGCTGAAGATGCGCTGCACCGGGATGATGTTTGTGGTGGCCGAGAACAACGAGCCGTCCATCCAGTTCTACAAGCGTCGCGGCGCAGACGACCTCTCTCAGGAGGAGGGGTGGCGACTCTTCAGCTTCGACAAAGACCGCCTCATCAAGATGGCCACTCGACCTGAGGAATGACAGCCAGAGCTGAGGAGGGAGAGCAGGCAGGACGAGAGCAGAGACGGCTCGGATTCTCCCTCCGATCAGACGAAGGCTGAGTGATTTTAGTTCAGCTTCTTAGCGGCATTTATGCGTCACAGTTGTGATTCTCTTTAGTTTCTTTACTCTGGATCATTTATGTTCATTCTAAGCTTTCATTAATGTTTTCTTCAGTTTAAGTTCACGTACATATGCAATAAATCAATAACTGATCACATCGCGGTCTCATGTTTCTGTTTGACTCATTTGTACTTTCCATAGTTTGTTAAAACTTTCAGGTTAAAACCAGCATTATTGAGGAAGTTAAAACACTTTTAAGGGCCTGAAGAGGAAGCTGAATCCTCACACAGGAAGTTCATACGTTCCACCCTGACATGTGATGTTACAGAGCTGATGCATGCTGGGAATCAGCTGATCAGGCGGATAAATGACTAATCAAAGCTGAATATCCGCATGAGGTCAGATTAACTTTGAGGAGACGAGACGACGTGTTCACAGGAAACCTCCATACAACAAAGACTCGGCTGTCTCAATGTGTGGTCTGACGACAACAGGAAGTGACCTCACAAAGCGGCAGTCTGCAACTCTTCCTGTCACATGTTTATGAAAACTTAAAACTTCATATTGATGGAAAAAAAAGCTTCAAGACAACATGATGTTTTCAGTGTTAAATAAAAGGTTTAATAACACACAGAGTATATACAGTTACATCACTCATCATTTAACCCTTTACTGTAAATACAAGCAAAAAAACACTGTTTATATTCATGTAACACACACACACAGGAGAGACTGAATCACTGAGGAATGCTAAGTGGTTAGCCAAGGAATGCTAATGAGCAGGCTAGTTCAAATCAGGAGGAATGTGTGTTTGTTTCTGCCAGCAAACCCCACAACCTATTAAAACACTGATAAATGTGCCAGTTATTGATCAGATTTATTAATGAACATTTGCTGAAGTGGACTTTGTGGAGAGCTGTGACAGAAACAGCCGAGCTCACAGGAACGCAGCTTCTTCTGTTAAGATGTGAAGAAATAACTCACAGTAAAGTGTGTGTGTGTGTGTTCAGCTGCTCGTGTCGTCGCTTTCTGTTCTCTCTTTCTTCTCAGGCTGCACAAAGAAAAAAAAAGTCACAGAAACCAACGTGAGCAGACAAAAACATGAAGACAGCAGCAGGACGTTCAGTCTCACACCTTCTTTTTCCCAAACGGAGGGTCTTTCCACAGCGTTTCCATGGCGACGCGGCCCTGCTGAGTCCAGGTGTATGCTGAGTCACGACTTATCTGGTTGGAGCACAAGAAACACACACACACACACAGAGAAGCTCAGATTCCCCTTTAAGCCCTCCAGCTGCTGTTAGCTTAGCTTTAGCACCACTGATTATTTTTAACTGACAGATGGGGTCACGCTAAATGATGCTAAAGCTTCTGGTGTGACCTAAAAGCTGGTTCTGTCACAGTGTAGCCGTTTTGCTCAGGATGATTCCACACATTGTGTTAACTGACCCACTTTTTTTTGGTGGGTTCATGAACGCACCACGCCCTGCTGTCGCCTCTGATGTGCGATAATGTTAGGGTGTGTGTCTCTGCAGTCAAATAAAAACGAGCAGAGTGGAAAAGTAGAAACACAGCCTGGGAAACAGCCACAGATCAAACAGCAGCTCCTGGAAAGTTTCATAATGAGGTCACACAGTTTAATTAATCAGACCGTGCAGATGTTTCCTGAGAAATGTGATGCTGATGTTTGTATCTGTCAGCTGATGGAGAGTTTCCACTGACGTCAGCTGAACCTCTGAACCCTCACGCCTGCTCTGTGTGTGTGTGTGTGTGTGTGTGTACATGCGGGACACTTCCTGCTGCACTGTGTAAACACACACCTTTAACAAAGAGGCAGCCTGCTGAGGGTAAAACATGGAGGCACTGAGAGCCATGAGACCGACCGGAAAAACCAGACGCTTCACCCTGGAGCCTGAGACAGACAGACAGACAGACAGACAGACAGACAGACAGACGGTTGTTACATTTATTATTTATTAAAGTATCTTTAAACAAGCTGTCAGCATCACTGATTTACTGAAAAGCCTTAAATTAGTTTAATATATTATATTATAGTAGCAAACAGAAGCCCGTCTGACTCCTCTGACCTCAGGAGTCTCTGACGACACGTTACCTTTGGCCAAGTAAAGTCCCAGGAAGCCGGAGAAACCCACCACAGCCACACTGGGGTAGAGGTCAGGAGGAGGGTCACTGAGGAAGCGGTACACATCTGCAGGACGAAGGAGGACGGAGGAACAACATGAACATGGCTGTCATCTGTCTCCACATTTTAATGTCCACAAAATATCTCATCATTCAAAAATGATACAAGCATGCTCTTATTTTGAAGGGCGACGGCACAGTAAAGCTGTTTGTACCTCATTGATTTTAGGTTTAATTTAACCAAACACATTACTGACGAATAATATTAAGCTGATTGATCAATAGTCAGTAATGTCAATCATAAAACAAACAAACAAACAAACAGCGCCTTGTGCTGCTGTTTACACAAACAAACACTGAGCGTTTCTCACCTGTGACTGTTGATACTGACGTGTTGATGGTCGGCTCCAAAGTCCTCCACACATGCTGTGGTCCAAAGATCATCAGGAGGAGACAAAAACAGACACTTTTAAAATCTTTAAGAAAACCTTCTTGATCAAATCTTTCCACTTTAAATAATGTGTCCTCCTCCCTGTTTTCACTCACCTCCACTTTATCCAGGGCAGCTTGGCTGGTTTGCTGCAAAAAAAAAAAGAAAAAAAAAGCTGATATTTATTTCTTTATTTACAAAGTATTTTGATGTCTGCATGTTGTTTTCCTGCACTGACGTCTCTTTCTTTCCATCGTCTGCAGCTGCTGCAGAACGTCACCGCTCACATGCTAACAAATACACAGAAACTTGACCACATGTTTCAATATTATTAGTAGTACCAGAAGTGCAATAATACTTTTGACTATCTGACCACCTCATGCACACGTTTTGCACATGCTAACCTGGCCTGTTTATTGTTTACCGTTATTTTATGTAGATATTCCATTTGTATTTAGCTATTCTGCTTTCTATTTTATTTAGCTTATATTACTATTTTGTTTTTACTCTTTTATGGCCAAAACCGGGACCTCAGTTCTAATTTCGTACCATAAACATGTAAATGTGAGCTCGTATAACAATAAAGTTCCTTGATTCCTTGACATCACACCTCTATTCTCTCCACTGGCTCCCAGTGAAGAACAGGATTGATTTTAAACTTTTATTGTTTGTTTTTAGCGCTGTCCGGTCTGGCACTTTTTTTTATCTGTGTGAGCTTTTAAACTTCCACCAACCCAGCAAGGCCTTACGCTCTGCTGGACACCATCTGCTGCAGGTCCCTCCGACCAAACAGTGCATCGCAGTGATCGTTCTTTTGCAGTGGCACGTCCTAAACTCTGGAATAACCTCCCACTAGATTTACGGACCATCACGTACCTGCCACTGTTTAAAAACCCACTTATTCAGGATGGCTTTCAATGCAGCACAGTGACACTTTGTTTTATTATGTTTTATTGTGTCTTATTGCATTGCTTTTATTGTTTTTTTATTGTTTAATCCATTTTATTGTCTTAATTGTTTTAATTATCTTAAACCTGTGGAGCACTTTGGCCGACTGGTCGTAGAAAAGTGCTATATAAATAAAGATTGATTGATTGATACACACACAGGCTGATTAAATCAAACACATGCAGCGTGTGGACACACACACACACACACACCTGACAGCGGCTCGTGTACGGCTCTGCCCATCTCCTCAGTGATGCCACGCTCTCCTCCAGCGGCCCGGCCTCCGGCTCCACGTAACGCGGCTCTGATTCAGGCCTGGTGTAAAGAGACGGCAGCTGAAACAGAGAGATGGAAGCCGCGTAAACAGGAAGTCGTGTGCACACAGGAAATCAGACATCAGACTGACACAGTTATTTGTGGTTGTTATGTGTCTTTTTGTGACGTGTGTGTTTTTTATTTGCATGTGAGGCCCCATTAATATGATGCACAAAGATGATGAACTTAGTGACACGGTAGGAAAACATGTGTACTCTACAGTCATTGTTTAACCCACATCATCGATGCTGAGAGGCGGATCTGCGCTCTTCTTCTTCCCCTCCACAGCAGCAGCAGCAGCAGCCAGCATGGAGCCCGGAGCCGCAGCACACAGCGACACCTGGCGGCACATGGGCAGAACACAAACACACGTTTTACTCATGAAGCGATAAATGAGTCCGCTGCAGAGCCACTAATATTATTAAAACACTACAGAGACACATTAAAGCCTTTAAGATGAGCGAATCCACTTTAAAAACGAGGAGCTGTTAGCAACAACAGCTAGCATCATGCTAACCTTAGCTGTTCACTAATTTAACTCCGTTTGGCTAACTCTTAGCTGTCATTATGAGCATATTTTTAACATAACGTTAAGTACAGCTGAAGAAATAAATGTAGTTTAAAGGGATTTAAATGGGGGTGAATAAAGTGGAGCTTAGTTACCACTTTCACATATGACATTCCCGTTCAGCCGACTTCCGCTTTTCTACGGCAAGCCGGAGGAATGAATCCCAGGGAGATATACGCATGCGCGCTACTCACCCAGAAATAAAAACGCGAAATAAAATCAAACAAAACGTGATTTTATTCTAAATATTGTCACCTTACGTTGTAAGTGTGAAAAAAATCGTTTACTATTATTTCACTTAATTATTCACATGTAGTCCTTAATAAATAATCCTTGATTCCTTGATAAATAATAATAAAAACAAGACACAAAGAAAATCACTCCGCTGAAAGTTGACCAATATGAACATTTATTTCTGGAAAGAAGTTACAAATCGTTTCCAAAGAGTTTCTACTCAGATTATAAGATATGTTAATCTGATTTTCTTTTTCAGATACAGTCGTTGTAGCAAGGTATGTTTTTTTTGTTGTTTTTTGTTTTTTTTAAATCCTCTATTCTGTTTTCCTACTGACAGACTGAAGACTGGTGGACTAAAGTATGCTGCGCTATGACTGGATGTGCATCAAACTGGGACGGTTACAACTTTCTTCAAACAGGGACGTGAGAGGAGGAAGAGGAGCAGACTGCAGAGTGGCACATGTAGAGTTTATGATATCAGCTGCAGAACAGAGAGAGGAGTGTTGATTTTCTAACGTTACCTCGCTCCTTCTGAAAGGCATAAATCTGTGTCATATTACACAGGTCCAGCTGTCTATATTGATCTTTTTTTGTCTCTCTTGTTTGACTCTTGAACAGCTGCAGCTCAGGTGTGTGTGGACAGCAAATCTGATAAATAAACCACATGCAGTGCTGCCGGTTGCAGAGGACAGACAGACCGAGATGGTTAAAAAAAAAAAAAAAAGATTCCACAGGTCACAATGAATTTTTTGTCATAATAAATAATCCTACTATTGTTACTGCATAGCTCGGTGAGAAGCAATACCTCGGAAAATAAATAACTTAATAAACATGCAGCTAACACACTGCAGAGCTGCATCAGTGTGTGCTCTAGCCCTTTTCACAGTTGGCTCATGAAACACAAACAAACATGGCGTCAGACTGCGTGTCTGCATCCGCTGACATGTCTGAAACCAACACAGCTGACAGTCAGACACACTTCAGTCATTTAGTGGTTAAAATTGAATACATTAAAGCTACAGTTGAAAACCTTTGTCTCCCCCTTCAGGCAGAGAGAGTAACTACACTGTTCATGTGACGATGCAGAGAAAGTGATGCTACAATTCAGCTAAAAATCACATTTTCCTCAAGAAAATGTGCAGATTATCAACATAAACTGGAAATATTGAGAATATAATCTGTGTAGGATTAGCTGTCTTTTTGGCATGTCAGAGGCATCCCCCCCCCCCCCCTCTGTTTCCATTGTTACGGTTTCAGAACTTTTCCGCTTCAGACACCAGATTTTTTTTTTTTAAACCTCCACAAAAATAAAAATAAATCATGAAAATCTGTTGATTTATTCACACATTTTAAAAAGTACTGGTGCCGACACAGAAACAAAACAGAAACTTAGAGCTCAACAACTGCAGATCACTTCCTGTTTTGTTTCTGTAACAGTTCACCAGCAACAATAATGTTGAAGTTTCCAGTGTTGTGACTTTGACCTGTCAGCTGTCCGGTTCATTTCAGACACGTCTCCAACAGTGTAATACTGGAGCTGCTGGGATTCTGGTAAAAAAAAAAAACTGCATTCACTCACACACACACACACACACAACAGGAACAAAGTGCAGGGAATGTGGAGGAGAGTGAGTGAAGCGCTGCTGCCATCTGATATGAAGTCCTCATGTAGTGTTTTCTCTCATAAACATAAACACACACAGACTGCTGGACTGAGACAGAGGAGGATGTCATGTGGGAGCGAAGAGCAGAATCTGGACTAAAAGCTGGAACGCACTGGAAGCGGGTTCAGAAGCTGGCAGCGGATTGAAGCATCAGAAGCGTCGTCTCCGTTCTCTACAGTCTGCTTCATATATGTGGAGACTTTAAAGTAACTACACTACAGTAGTAAATAGTGTTATACTCTCTTTAGATACCTGATTGTATGCTGTTAGACGTCTTACAGGGAGTTTGAGTCGTCACTATTCTGTCCTGACAGGAAGCACAAAGAGAAACCTAAAGATTTGTGATCCAGGTTCATTTGGTTTCATCGTTATTATTGGATGCGACGCTTCCAGTGCGTTTCTGCAGTCAGCCTGGCTGAAAGCCTAAATACAGTAGGTGAGCAGTAGAATAGGAAACTGACCACAGTTCAAACGTAAACCAGCAGGATGAAACCTTTGTTCTCGCCACACTTTTTTTTCCACTTTAATTTTCTGAGAAAGCTAAATCTGAAAATGTTCGAGCTGACTGTGACGTCTCACTGCGGCCCCCGGTGTCACACTCCCACCTAACAAGGTAAGTGCTGGTCTTTAGTTTAAAAGCCTGCGCGTCAGTGGACCCCCCCCCCCCCCTCCCCTCCGCGGGAGGCTGCAGTCCTGCAGCTGTGCATTCCCGTTTCTATAAAAGGAGGCGTGACCTCAGCTGCAGCGTCTCACGTGCTCTAGCACATATTCTGGGAAGTGCAAGCTGCACACCTGCAGACCGTCCAGTTTGCAAGGCATCCTGGGATACTCGTCCTCCTTCCACTTGTTTTCGTCAGGGTCGAAGGTGAGGATGGAGTCACTGTAGTGGCCGTTGTAACACAGGCCGCCCAGCACCATGATCTGCCTGTCCAACACCGCCACCCCGTGGCCGCTGCGCCCAATGGGCATGGAGGCCAGGATGGTCCATTCGTCAGTATCCGGGTCGTACACCTCTGTGGACGGGCAGCCCTGTGACTCAAAGGAAGCCCGCAGGATGACGCACACCCCTCCGAACACGTACAGCTTCCCGTTGTGGGCGATCATCTTGTGGAAGCAGCGTGCGTAGTTCATTTTAGATTTGTTCTCCCAGCAGCTGGCGTGAGTGCCGGGCAGCAGCGGGCCTCGGCCGGCGCGTGTCCTGTGTGAGTCTGAGCCGCCCGAGGTCACCCCGCTGCCCGCCTCCCGCCCCGGGTCAAACACGCACACCTGTTTGGAGGTGGAGGAGGAGGTGATGCCGCCCGTGATGTACAGTTTGCCGTTCAAAACCGTTCCCTCGTGGCCGTACTTGTTGACAGGATACGGGTCCACAAACTCCCAGCGGTCCTCTGTGATGTCGTACCGCTCCGTGGAGTAGAAGGTCTCGTCCCGCGTGCGCCCCGCCACGGCATAGATAAACTTACCAATGACACCAACGGCAAACTCTGACCTGCAAACACCACAAATACTTATGAATGAATGAATAATTCATGAGGTGAAATTTAGCAAGAAGCCATAGAGCATCCTCAAAAACCACCTTCAAATGAACACAAAGAGAAAAACAAGACCACAGAAGAAGAAACATCCGCCCGCTCTGACCTGGGCACAGACATGTCCGCCATGCGGAGCCAGGAGTTCTGCCGGGGGTCGTATCGGTAGACTTTGGAGGAGGCGTGAAATTCCCCGTCAGGCCCCAGCTCCTCTCCGCCCAGCAGGAAGGCAAAGTTGTTGACAATGGCCAGACAGTCGGGCCGCAGCGGCACCTGAGGGCCCTCCAACTCCCACCACACCTGGAAGGTAACGCCGCAGGTTACCGACTGCCCAAAACACAACAAAGACAGGCTCTAGTCTGGACTCCACCTTTGGACGCTGCAGCAGCAGGATCTTGCTGTTGACCATGCTGTGGCCAATCATGCCCCTGAACACGGCGGTCTGTGGCCGGACGGAGCGGATGCGGTTGGAGTGCGTCTCCACCAGAGGCTGCTGGTTGACATCGTGGAAGTAGCTGAGCGCATGGTCGACCTCCTGCCTCAGCTGTCTGGAGTAACGGTAGAACTCTGACGTCTTCACCTGAGAGGAGGACAGACGGAGACAAAACCAGGAAACCAGACATGAGCGGCTCGTCCTCCGAGAGACGCTGCAGTAACAGGGTGGAAAAGCAGCTCTCACTTTCTCAAAGATGTTGGCGGGAGTCATGAGACAGAAGCGGATGGACTGCACGATGGTGTCCGTGTGCCTCCAGCGCCGCCGGTCATGCCGCAGCCACGCCTGCACGGCTTCATACAGCTCGATTTCAGGGAAGCGACTCAGAGCATCACTGTTCAGGTACGCCTGGTTCAGAGGGAGAGTGAGTGAAGCACTGCAGCCTGGCTGCACCCGAGTGACTCATGCAGCAGCTTTTGTTACCACTTTTACTTTACGGGGTTAAATATGCTAATGTTTCACAGTGACTCAGTAACGGAACAGAAAAGGTGAGTCTGAATGTGTTGGTGTTTATCTAGCAGCCCAACCTGCAGTCTCTCAAGGCTGAGGTAGGACAGGAAGTCAGGCCGGCTCATGAGGGGCACAAAGTTGTCGAGTAGGAAGTTGTCGAGCTGCTCCTGGACGCCCTCCACGCCCACGCTGAAGTCCTCCAGGAGCCTCATCACCTCGGCACAGTTCTCCAAGCAGATTTTAGCCAGCAGGAAGGAGCAGCAGAACTCCACTGCCTCCGTCAGCTGGACATACATGGCCGCCTGCAGGAAGAGGAGGGAGTTCTTCTATCAGATGTGGTTTTAATCTCGACCATGAATCAAAAACAGAGCCGCTGTCTGTGTGCGTTACCTGCAGGATCTCTTGGACGGTGGGCATGCTGAGCTCCAGCGAGCCATAGTACATGAAGCGGAGGATGTGGCCAAACCCAGCAGCTGTCAGCCCCTTCATGTGGATCTTGTCCTGGTCCCTCTCCCTCATGTCAGCTGTAAACATGACTCGAAAGTAGTCACTCTGAGTGGCCAGAAGCGCCTTGTGGGCCTGCAGGTGGGAAAGTCACATTAACACACTGACAAAGTGTTTTTATTTGGATACACAAACTGGAATCCTGTGGGTACCTGGAAGTGGTGCTCCTCAATCAACAGTGTGACATCCAGCAGCAGACGCTCCTCATACAGCGCCCGGAAGCCTGATGACACACTCCCATCATGCACCTGTGACAGGTACACCTCCACATCCGCCCCCGACATAACACTCCTGAAGGAGAGGAAGCGCTCAAAAAGTCATCAAGACATAAAATCACAACAAAGAAGGACGATTAACACATTTAATCCAGCACACACACAGCAGTCTGTTTGTGTGGGAGCTGCTGTAAACAGAACACTGGAAGGGCATTCGATAGGATGCTCAGCACTTCAGCTGCTGCATCCTAACAAGCCGTTACTCCTTCACAGCCAAACGAACGGTGCGCTGACACACCAGGGAAATAACCCAACGCCCTGCAGCACAGTCAGGGCCAGATGGACCAGAAAACACAAACATTTACATTATACTCACATAAACACACACACACAGCACACTCACCTCTGATTGGCCACGGGCATGTCAGAGGGGGTTGTCCGAGCCAATCAGAGGACAGTGCCCCTTGTGTCCAGTAGATGCTAACAAAGTCCCTTTTCTGAGCGTCAATCACCTGAACGACAAAGCCAACACAATAAAGCATGAACGTCTGCAGGAGGCAAGAAAAAGTAAGTGGACAGACTGCATTAACTCAACCAGCAGCTCTGTCCACATACTTCTCCAAACTGTTTATGTCTTTGTGGCAAAATGAATTGTCTCTTACAATCAGTAGTAAAAGAAAAGTTTTTTTTTAAAAACTCCCCGTTTCTGCAGCTTGTCACCGTGTTCCTGCAGTGTAATTCATTTAATTAACAAACACACATATAAAAAGGAAAATAATAAATATAACAACACTGACTTTACTTTAAACTGTGATGGAAACAGGTGTAGGTGGTGAGTTAACAGTAACAGTTACCTTTTGGAGCCCGGGCCAACAATCACAGGCTTTGACGGCTGAGCACTAAGGGGCCGCTCGCATTTCCTGTGTTTGTGTTTCCCTGGTTCTGACAGAGGACACAGAAAAGACACAGATGATGCATTCAAGGACTCACACACAGCTGTAAAAACAAACACCATTTTGTCTCATATTAACTTTTCTCATTCAATCCTCTTTAAATCTCATTCTCAGTACTTTCAGAAGCATTTAAGTTGTAAAGTGAGCAAACGGAAAGCAGCTCAGTGTTTTGTGTTTCTAAGTGAAGCAGAGAAAACATCCCTCAGACTCCTCTTGCTAGCCTGCGGCTAAGCTAACATTTTCTGCACATATGAAACAATAAGACACAAGAGTCACAGAATACACTGAGACTGTGTTATTGTTCCGTGAAGGCAGCCAGAGATGCTGCTGCTAAACAGAGGCCAGCTGTGCATTATAAACTGCTATTTGTGTAAAAAAAACTGTTTACTGTTTATCTTTAAAACACAACAAAGGCAGAATTCAGACATGAGAGGCTCACAAAGGCTGCGGCTCCACGGTGCACAGTCAGCTCTGGGTAAACATGATATTAGATTATAATTTAGAGGAGGAAATGTGCAAAACAAATGTAGTAAACAGAGATTTAAAACTCCACTGGAAGCTCCCCGGCTGACTAAATGAACTGTCACGACCCTCAGCTTTTAGCTTAGCCGCTAAATCCACCGTCTCACCTCGGCGGTGCGAATCCCCACAACCCCTCTTCGACCAGGCAGCTCTGGCTCCTTCAGACATGAAGTTGCGGGTTCGACTCCGGGATCAAGAAAGCGGACGGCAGCGGTGGACTGCCATGTTATTATTACCGTCCATCTGCCAGACGAGGAGACCCCCCATACAGCTCTAAATTAAACGGGTAGCAAGCCACAGCAGTCCACAGGCTTTGCGGACGCCATTTTCTGCTCCGACGTCATTTCCGTTTTGGGCGGAACTAAAGGGCGGAGTGCGGCACAGCAGAGATTTAAGATTTAATTTAATTTTTCAAAGTTCTTGCAGGTTTTAGTAAGTTAAATTTAAGACCTTTCCAAGACATTTTAAGGCCATTGTGAATGAAATTTTAGACCAACACGACGCATCCAGAAACATTTAAATGATCCCAGAAATTCAAAACTTTTATTCTTATTGAAGATTACATTTTATTAAAGATTTATTAGAGCCCTGAAAACACTCGTTTTATGCGGCCAACGCTTCTCGGCAATGAAAATTAATGACAAGACATGACAAGATTAAATTTAAGACCTTGGATGAAAATCTTGTTGTTTTTAAGACATTTTAAGGCCTTTAATTTTAAGTTTCAAATTTAAGACGTTTTTAGACTTTTTAAGACCCCGCATGAAC
>JAVQJX010124817.1:0-13494 GCA_036025115.1 Ambassis agassizii
TGTGCTTCAGGTTTTTTTTGATGGAATTCAAAATGATTGCTTCATATATTTTTTTTTTTCTGTTTCCTTCCACACACTGGAGCTGGCTCCTGTGTGTATTTTTTTTTTTTTTTTTAGCAATTTGACCACTCATATAAACTTTCAATGTTATCTCCTAGCTGGCTTGCTTATATGTCAACACACACACACACACACACATCCCAATCACACTGATGCAAACACAGACATGAAAAGTTCTCTGTGCTCTGCTGGTGCTGTCTTGTTCATTCCTTGAGGTCTTCATTAGCTGGCTTGTATGCGCTCTCCTTTCCCCTTTAAGCTCTCTCTCTCTCTCTCTCATGTTGACTTCAGCTGCTTTATGGATGATCTAATCAACTCTTATTGGTATACTGCTATTCTCACAGCGAGTCGTTCTTCACTTGAGTTCATGAACTGAAACAAAAAAAAAATAAAAATGTATTTTTCTTCCCTTCTACCCTTTGAGACAGCAGTCGAGGAAAAAAAACAACACAAAACAGCAGGGGTTGAAGTTAAAAACTACAAATGTGAAACATCACTGTAGTTTCGGCCATCACAGTATCACAGCAGTTACAGTAGAAGGATGAGATGAGCTTCACATATCTGACGGCGGAATCACTGATTGAGGAGCGGCTCGCTCTCTGCAAGGTCGTCCACGGGACAAAAAAAAACAAACAAACACCCGGAATAAAGTTCGGACCTTTTGTGCTGAGAAAACAACAAATTAAAACTTGTTTCCGGCTGGCAGTGAGTTCAGGTCCCTCCCACCACCACCACCACCACCAGTGTGTCCACGCACCGCTGCTGTGTTGCCAAAAAACCTTGGAGCTCAGTCTGTATCTTACACAACAGAAATGGACCGGGCTGGGTTCGGTTTGCCCCCTCCCCCCTCCTCCTCTTCCTCCCCTGCCACCATTCGGATGTTGCTACGGTCAGTCTACAGCAGATGGAAAAGGAACCAGAGAGGATGTCTGAGGGGGTTTTGTTGGAGGCTGGAGTTTTTGTTTTCTGCTCAGACCACAGTGTTTCTCTGCCGGTAAGGTGGAGGTGGCAAAACGGTGCCAGATTTCAGGGTAAATTCAGACATGTATTCAGGGTTTTCAGCTACCGCCGGTCGTATGTGTCCATTCTGCTTATAGAAGAGTTTGGCCGAGGCTCCCTGTGCTCCGTCAGGTGCTGCCTGGATCGACGGTTTGGGAGGCAAGCTGTGCTGCCAGTACTCTGGATTGTCAAAGGTCACCTTCAGCTTCTTCCCGCTTGCTTTCCCTGACGTCTGCCCGCCGTGCCTAAGCATGCTGGCCGGGTGAGTGGTGGCGTGGCTCTGGTACGCTGGCAGGCTGCCGTGCCCGATGGTGGCCGACATGCCGCCTGATTGGCTCACCTGGACTTGAGGTGCAGTTCCTGCTTGGATCTGAGGGACCGAGCCGCCAACTGGATTGCCAGCTTGTCCTGCGGGTTTAATGGCGTGGTGGGCGTGGAGGATGTGAGCCGGCGGAGCGTGGTGGCAGGGCATGCCAGATGGAGACGGCTGGGCGGTGGGGAGGGGGTAGTGGGGCAGGCTGGTCTGGATGGTGAGAGGGAGGTGGGAGCCTGAGGTCGTCGCGGAGATGGAAGAAGGAGGCATGGTGGGTAACGGCAGACCGTTCCTCCTCAGGGCTTCCAGGCCTAGCTCGGCGGGGCTGTGGAAGGTGTTGAGGTAGAGGGGCTCGTTGATGTACTCGTCCTCTCCTTTGGGCTGACTGTTGGGCGTGCTGTGGTATCCCGGGTTGTCCAAGGCGTGGATCTCGCCGTTTTTACGCCGCGAGACGAAGGGGTTCTCCTCGACGGGGTTCAGATACTCTGCAGCAGGAGGAAGGGGAAGAGGAAGAAGAAGAAGAAGAAGAAAAGAAATTTAAGAGAGAGGGGAAAAAAAAATCCACAGAAATTACATGAAGAGACAAGAAAAACAAAGGAAATGGAGACTGAAGGAGAGTAAGAGAAAGAGATAGCTCGCTAATGAGGAGATGGAGACGATAATGGCGATAATGGCAGCCACTCAGGACCAGATGGGCAAGTTGCCAGCAGTTCTTTGGCACTAGAAACTCCATCTGCCGGGGGGTGAAAATGCCAACAAATGACCCCTCTTCACTGCTTCCAAGCGATGTAATAGTGGGGTGCGAAACCTATTGATTTTGCCCACTCTTCCGCTCCTTGACATTGCATCAGATGCATTTTGCTGCGGGGCTTTGTTGTATTTTGAGCTGCTCAAAAAAAAAAAAAAAAAAAAAAAAAAAATCAAAGACGGCCGTGCGAGAGCGGGCCTGATGGACTGAATTATGATCAAAGGCAAAAACATGACTTGTGTAGTACGAGCTGATGTACAGAATGGGGGGAAAAAAACTCCGCAGGAATTTTAATCAATGGGATGGAATGAAGTGAACAGACAAAATGACTGCGCTACAAAAGACACTATTTACTTTGCAGAATGAGCGCCGGGATGACAGAACAGAGGCTTCGGAGCCGGCTTCTTGTTTTACATTTAAATTGTGTTTCCGATGATTGTGGCGCAGTTAATCACAGAGTTTCTGTGCTGTTTTGTAGATTACAGGGGAATTAATATGATGAGGTGTATTAACTTTAATATTATCTTTGCTGCGCTGTGCCTCCTAATATGCAGTATTATGTATCACAAAAAACCCAATCAGCTCATACCTGACGAACTCTTGTCCTTCATTGGCGTCATGTATCCGTCCTCATCCGTGTCCCCTCTGGACGCTCTCTCCCCGAGGAAGATGGTGGGGTCTGCGCTGTACCTCTGCCCTCCGCTGTCCTCCCCTCCAGCCTGGCTCAGGTTCTTCTTATGCAGGCTGCCGTTGCAGCGCTGGTCCTCAGGGGCCGGACCGGGGACGCCCGGGGCTTCCTGGTTAACACAGGCCTGGGCGCCGGCGAGGGGTCCTTCTGCAGGGTTTGGACCACCATCTCGATAGCCAAACTGGTTCTAAGCAAAATGGAAGGGGGGGTTAATTAGATACATTTAAAACAATGGTTTTTATAGACATGAGTTTTCTGTCTTAAATGCAGAAGTTTAAGCCACTTGAAGCACAGGAAGTGCAACTTTTAACCCCTGCTGGTGCTTGTCGGAGGAAAAAGTTTTGTTCATGCAGTCATCAGCCTTGAGAGACAGTAAGGGGCAGCCTGGCAAGCCGCGATTCCAACACCTGAAAAAGAACAAAAATCCCCACAAGAAAATACAAAACATGACACGAGAAGCAAAAGGGCTTCTCGTGGTGCTGCGCTGGCTCGCCGTGGGCTATTTAATCCAGGCCAACTCCTCTGCACTCTTGCCAGCTGCTAGCTCTACAGCAGCAATTACAGAACTACAAAACACAACAGATAGGAAAAAAAAAGGAAATGTCCCAAGGTTATATCTGTCCACCTACTCTCAATCTTCCCTCCTTTGCAATCAACCTCCTCCAAACTCCTCTGTTCATCCCTTCTTCAAAGCAAATCATTACTTTTACTTTCAAGTACGCATCAGCACAGATAAGATGGTTAATCAAATGGGGTCTCAGCGGGAGTGTGTTTTTGGGCGTGTGTGGTCGTCGGCGTAACGAAAAAGCTGGCGGACGGGTCGTAAGGGTAAAGGTGCTGCAAAGCCTGCAGAGCAACAAAGCTCATTGTCTGTTAGTAAACGGTTCCGGCATTTTAAGAGAGAGCCGGTTGTTTGCTGATGGACCTCTGAGTATTGAAACCTCGGGCCCGGAGGCAGCTTTAAATGATGGAGGTGGGTCATTAATGGTGGAGAAATCAGGAAAGTTCTTAACAACCTTGAGCACTTATAGAGGACGGTGTGTTTCTTACTCTGTTGGAGTCCACACGGGGCCTGGCTGTGCACGAAGGAGGGGCCACGTTGAACCCTCGGGGCACCAGATACTCCTCGGCGTCCATCAAATCATCCAGGTCCTCCTCATCCAGGAGGCTCTGGAAGAACTTGCTGTCATTGGGGCTTGGGAGCTTCATGCGGTCGTCCCCCTGGATGACCAGGTAACGCTGGGGGTCGCGGGCCATTCTGCAGAACTCGGCCGCCAGCTCCTTGAATTTGGGCCTGCTGTCTGCGTCAATCATCCAGCCTGAGGAAGAGAATGAGGTCGTAAATATACAGGCAAAGCGGTTTAAGTGCCTTGCTCAAAGGCAGGGTTTTTTTCACATCATCTGGCACCGTGCGCTCAATGTTCACTTAAACCATAAAGTCATGCACCTCTATGGAAACAGCAGAATCATGGCTACAAGGGGAAGTAACTCACACCTGCCTCTTGTGCAGTATAGTACATTTATAAACAAATAAATCATAAAACGTTTTCCAAATCGCATAAAATGTAGAAAGTTTGCTCAAATATTTGCAGAATTTTTATCATGTGACTCGTGGTCACAAGTGTGTCACTCATGGCTTCCGAGTAGCGTATGGGATTGTAAAATTTTTTGTTTTTCACAAAACTTTATTAACACATACACTTTATTTAATACAAATATTTGTATTATTTATTGTTGCTCACTCATCTCTCTTTTCTCCCCTCCAGAGAGGAAATCTATCTAAATTCAATAATAAAAATAAGATATTTTATAGCCTCAGTTACCTCAGTATACAGACTAATACATTCAAATCTTCCCATGACAACTGCACATCAATAGAACATCCAATAATGAGCAACATAATTACACTCTTTCAAATATTATTGGCGCCTCAGCTACAGGTAGCGGCGGTGTTACACAACACGGCGAGAGCGAAGGAGAGTGTAATCTTGTTTTTATATTTCTAAATCATGTTTACACGCCGCTGCAGCTCAGCTTGAGGTGTCACAGATGAGTTGTAGTTTAATAAAAGCGCTTTTAATATTCATCTGCTGAGATGTTAGTGGAGCTTGGGGGGGGGGGGGCTTCGATTCAAGGCTAGAAGAGGGAGCGGATGGAAAGATGAGCTGCTGCTTTACGGCCCGTCTGCAATGGGGACTCATGCCCACACCCTTGTTGGAGTCAACCCCTCCATCTGGACCCGGACTCTCTTGTGTTTCTCCCTGAATCAGAACCATCGGGGCTGGTGTACGTGGCTGCTGCTGTGGGGATCCACCCTCCCATATTTCCAGGAAGCGGTCCAGGCAGCATGTGCCAATCCATTCTTTGAGCCTCGCCAGCTACCGGCTGCTTGGCCGGCTCTCCTCGCGCCAGTCTGGTTGTCGCTCCACCCTGTTTGAACTCAACTCTGGCTGACTTCTCTGTCACTCACACCAACATCCTCTCTCTTTCATTGCAGCATCAATTATAATAAGCTGTTTCATGGTAATTTCACCACTTTCACTTTCAGGCTCTTATAAAAGGTTATTTTAGGTAATAGCTATACATGCTGTACCTTGTTTTTCTCATCTCAGTCTAGACTATGCTTATATACCATCAATTCATGATAATACATGCACATTTTGTATATTAGCCTTTATGTGAAGGAAACAACTTAATTCAAATTTAAATGTCATATTTTCAGCTGTATCTCTTCATAAAAAGTTCCCAGTACATATTACTTGTCATAATTTTGTAGGGGAGATTGTCTGGAATCAGTAAATAACAAAACATTTACAGTGGGGCTCTCTGTGTTTTCAGAAATAAGCTAAAATGTTGCATCAGTGCCATTTGGAAATACAGAAAATGTTCTTATACTGAAGTCTGGATAGGAAATTTGATGCATATTTATAAGAGTATATCTTTCCAACAGTTTGTCACAGAGATCAACAGTTGGTATCTTCAGAAAGGTGAGGTTGTGTAGTTTTTGTTGATATTGAACCACATCACTGTGATGGGCGCTGTAAAAGATATTTAACAAAGAAAAAGTGTGATCGTTTACTCACATTTCACCATGACCATGTAGACGTCTATGGTGCAGATCGGCGGCTGCGGTAGGCGCTCCCCTTTCTCCAGGATGTCCGGGATCTCTCTTGTGGGGATCCCGTCGTACGGTTTGCCTCCGAACGTCATCAACTCCCAGATAGTGACTCCTGGTGTGGTAGAGAGATGGAGAAATAAAAAAAAAATGCATATAAAGGAGGATTTAAAGTCTTCCTCTGAACCTACCGTAGCTCCAGACGTCACTCTGATGGGTGAACTTCCTGTAGTGGATGCACTCCAGAGCCATCCATTTAATGGGCATCTGTGGTTGGGGGAGGGGGGGGGGAAGAGGGGGGCAAAGACACATTAACTGAAATCAGAGCTTTTTTTTATAGATCTAGACAGCACAGTTTTACTCAATATTACTCAAGTGTTGCGACTGATCAGAGCTTAGTGAGCTTTTTAAGGTGTTAAATGAGGATTCTTGACACATATGTGTGATTTTAAATGAGCAGGAAGTCTCCGTTTATAAAGGCACACATGGTGACGACAGCACCCGCTCATCACCGCCCAGTCAATCTGACCCCGGTCCACCTTCACAATTTAATAAAGGGACAATTTGCATAGTAAATCTGAGGCGAAGCAAAAGAGAAGGGGCTCCTGATTAATGTAGCCTGGGTGCCCAAACAAAACAAAGTGATTGGAAGTGAAGCAGCGTTATTTGTTTTGGATGAAGTGCCTTGAAATTGTATAGCGCAAACACAAAAGTTCCACAAATGCAGCCACGGCTCTTAGTCATCAGCTTCTCCAAACATACCTCGACTCATTCGCCCATAGAACAGGCAGAAAATTATGGTGATTATTATGGGCTGGATACAAAATATGTGCTCCTGATAACCAGCTAATATTTTGTTATATTGTATATAATCTATAAGAAGTTATTAGTGTATTTATTCTAATATTCTCTGATATTTAAAATAAGGAATCTTGTGGATTTTCAAAATAAAACACCATGCAAGGCCTACTACTACTGTAGCATCCACACACACACACACACACACACACACACACACACAGTGACGCCTCCACTTACACCAACCTTGCCCCCGTCTGCGTTGTACTCCTTCTCGTCGGCGTCCAGCAGCCTGGCCAATCCGAAGTCAGTGATCTTGATGTGATTGGGTGACTTCACCAGAACGTTCCGTGCCGCCAGGTCCCTGTGGACCAGCCTCCTTTCCTCCAGGTACATCATACCCTGGAGAGACATAGAGAGAGAGACAAGAAGAGAGAGAGAGAGGAGACGGAGCCGTTTATCATTTTCTATTTCCTGATTGAAGCAGGCTGAGATCGGTGATGCGGTAAATGTCAGCGCTAACATAAAATTATTGTCCTAACTGTCATCATCATTAAGATGCAGACATCTTTCATTGTTATTACACCTCATATACACAGACAGAGAGGCTTCTTATAAGTGTCAGAAAACTTCTTCTTTGATAAGGAGGAAAAGATAACTTTTCACTTGAGGCAGGCAGCAGCTGTTATCTCGGTGATGTCGGCCATTTTTGAGAGGAGACGATCAACCGATCTGTTGATTGTGAACACACACACAAAGCGAAACAAACAGAGCCTTGAGCACCAACTTTGCTTAATTTGTTGCTCAATGGGCTGGACGGGCGGTCGCACACCAAAAAAAAAAACTATTTCACACACATATGAAGACACACACAGGCAGGCCCATTGAAGTGTATTAAGTGTTAAACAAGTGGATGCCACTTTGCAGGAGGATCAATACAAACACCTTGTTGAGAAGGCAGCCAGTCATTGTACTCAGCAGACAATGAAAAATTTTCAACCAAGGCCTCCCCCGCCTCCGATGGTGCGAGAGAATCGCCATCTGAAATGCTTACAGTGAAAATACTGTATGTGTGTGTGTGTGTGAAACGCTCGCCTCCTCTCAGA
This sequence comes from Ambassis agassizii, assembly GCA_036025115.1. Classification (NCBI taxonomy): domain Eukaryota; kingdom Metazoa; phylum Chordata; class Actinopteri; family Ambassidae; genus Ambassis; species Ambassis agassizii. Next base: position 7,828 of record JAVQJX010124817.1, read on the forward strand.
CGAACGTGGGGGATAAATCGATAGCGCCTGCTTCGCCGCTAGCTGAGCCCTCATCCATCATCCGACGGCCTCGCCGAGACAGACAGACACGCGCGCCGGCGCTGACAGAGACCACCCAGAGACCGCCATATTTCATGTAATATTTCTGTGTTTCACTCTATCCTCACAAAAATGAAGACAAAAAGGAGAAAAAAAGGCGTTGGGGGGTGCGATCAATAACAATGCTGATTACAATAAGGCCGGAGACGAGCGTGCAATATTTATCCCTGATGTTGAGAGAAATTAGGAATCAATGGGCCACACAGTCCATTAATACACTTCGACTTAAAGTGACGGGGCAATGAGGGGAGGCCATAGTTCTGATAGGGGGGGAGCGGGGGTGTATAACAGCTCAAGGAGCCAATTAATTTTCAGCCACCCTGAGCGGTAAACAGCAGCGTCTCAGTGGAGGATGTCAGGGGTGGGAGTGGGGGTGAGGGGGTCGAGTAGGGTCTTGCTTAAGTGTTGAAATCCCCAGAGTGTCCCTGGATAATTTGTGACTCCACAATCTTTACATCATACATGCACAGATGTAATTAAACCTGGCAAACAACTTTTTTTTTTGATGCAATCCTTTTTTTTCCACTGCAGGAATGGGCCCCTAATCAGCCTGAACCGCAGGAACTACCAGGTCATTTTGAAGCATCCTGCACCAATGCATATATTTCCATTGTAGTGACTTTTATTCTATCAATTTTTAATCATGTAAATGAATAGAAACCTGGAAAAGCAACAAACAAAAAAAAAATAGCTCAAGATGGAAAGGAAGAGTGAAATATACCCAAGAGGATTTATGGATTAGTTGGCTTATTAGGCTGAAGTTTGAGATATTGACGTATTGATGTTACCTTGTAAGCCTGGTGAATCCCCCCCCTCCCCCAACCCCACAAATGAATGAAGTTCCTACAGCTGCATTTCCAGCAGTAGGAACACAGAAAATGTGCAGAAAACATGCCCAAAACCACAGACCACACTGAAAAAAGTTCCTAAAGTGAGAAAAAAAAGAGCCCATTAGTTCCTGCAGTGGAAAAACACCCACTGACAGGCAGTGACAGCTCTTGTGACCTCTTCAGGGGTTTCTGTGTGAATTACAGATGGAGTCATAGCTGAAGAAACAGCGCCTGGATCCACTCTTTGCACTCTCTCAGCCTTTATTTTTTTTTCTCAAAAAGATGGAATCAAAGCTTTCTGGCTCTGACGCTGTGAACCACTTCAAACACTGTACCGCACCTTAAGTTCAAAGTAAATGTTTACAGCTGACCTTTAAAAGGAGAAAAGATGATGTTCATACTGATCTGCAATAAAACACTGGTTTGAAAGTATATGCACAAAATATATATTAAAAAAAAAAAAATCATGTCCGCTTCATCCTGAAACGTCTGCAGGTTTCTTCTGACACGGCCGATCTGGCTTTTAAAGTTCATATCAGAGCTCTTAAGCACTTGCTGAATTTGCAGCGAGTCACGGCTCTAAGCCCTTTTGGACTTAGCGGGAGTGCATCTTAAAGTCGGTGACAGTGTGACGCCAAACAATGTCGCATACAAGGATGTAAAAATACTTCAAGGACATCTGGTTTAATCTGCCATTTTTTTTTTTTGTGCAAAACACATTTCACATACTGTAGAATTAATCCCTCAGCAAATTTCAATGTTGACATTAGGTCAGAGACAGATGAGTGGTCACTGTCAACAACAGCATCGGGGCATCTATGAATACATTAGTTCAGATCACGCAAGGCTGCACGCCTCCCAGCAAACATGCACTCTGTGAGCAGAGCATTAAGTGGTTAAGAGCCCACAAGCTACACTGCTGCACATCCCCAAATGATAACTGTTTATAAAGCCCTCAGAGCATCAAGTGCTGCTAAGCTAGTCTGAAATATTGAAGTGTATTTTGAAAATATTGTAACTTTTGCAATGCATGGAAAACAACACTTTGTGACACATATATGGGCGTAGCTGAAAAGCACGTACATCCCTTGAAGGCATGGGGCAGGTGAGTCTAATGTTGTGGCTGCTTAGAAACAGTCCAGCTTTCTAAATATTTTATGTGGTTTGTTAGACCTCGAGTTGTGTTTTTTGGTGAATGTAAACATGTTTACCAGAAAGCTCCACTGGATGCATCACATTCACAAATCAATGCTCAAGGTATTTTAACTAGACGGTAACCATAGAAACAGTATCACCTCCTGCTTGATGCTATCGGAACTCTCCCAGTTGTTTTGCAGCCTAATAATCATCACTTTCCTAGCTAACATTAGTGCTAAGTAGCAGCTAGCTAGCTCGCTTGCTAACCTTTCTCACAAGCAAAACAGCAGGCTACGCTAACGTTAGCTTATATTGTGTAACAAGATGTTGTAAAAGTGATAATAACATACAAACAACACGCAGGGAAGCAAGTGATTTTTTTGGTTTGTTATGAATAAACCTCTGACCCGACACTGGCTACTGAGAGATAAAAAAAATCTCATTTTTAAACAGCACTGAAGGTTTTTCTCATCTCTGCGGGCTCCTGAATTGTTTACAGAGGCTAAAAGTCTTCTAAAGCACGCAGCAGACGAGGTCACAGTGGGCCTGTGACCCATTAGCACCTCCTCTTCTGCCGGGAAGAAAAGTAATGCTGGTGATCTGAGTCTGTGGGAAAACAAGAGAATGAAACCGGAGCGGTGTGAGGCAGGGAGGACGGCACCTCGGCGGGGGAGAGAGAGACGCTGTGAATGAAGGGGAGTGAGTAGTAGTTTTGTTGCTAAGCAACATACTCATCAGTGCTTAAATAGTTTTACAATACAACTCAACATGTGCGGTATTTATGAGCTGCAGTTTATTTGGGAATTCATGTCGAGAAAAAAAAACAGGAACCAGAGGATGAGGTGCCTGTTTCCAGAGGGAGCGATAAGACCCCCCGAAAAACTGAACCCCCCCCTCCACCACCAGCTCCTGCAGAATGGGTGAAGAGGCAACAACAATGTGAGCAATGTGGGACTGTCCGCACGCCGAGAACTGGGACTGGCGCGATAAGGAGCGCGCACAATGGCTCCGCTCAGGTGGTGCAAGGTGGTCGTCTGTCATGCGCCGCGTGCCGCGCCAGAGATAGAATGGAAGGCATTCCCACGGAGCTGGCAGTCTCCAAAGCAAATGTGTGGGAGACAAATGGGGAGTGAGGACGAGCTAAAATATGTTTCGCTAAAAGGGGTGTATTACCTCGTGCGTCACAGGATTGGTCGGATGTTTAATGAAGGATGCCGCTGACAGCTCAGAGGAGTCCGAGTTGCGGGCCCATTTGCTCCGCGTTGAGCCGTTCCGGAAGCACAGAGCAGGAAAACTGTACCTATCTATCAACCTGATCTGCGCCTGTGTGTGTGTGTGTAGTGCTCCCCTCGTACAAACAATGTTTAATTATATCTTCTCCTCAAGAGAGAGGTGGAACAAAAATATCTAAGCTCTGTCGCCGTGATCTCAGCTCCCCTGTGGGACACAGAGATCCTTCCAAAATGTCACCATGCAGGCAATAAAAGACCGCTGCTGGCAAATTTACATGAGCAAATGTCAATAAGTCTTTTTTTGGCTGCTGCGGATGGATTTAAAAGAGGCAAACAAGTTGTACTTTTTGATGAAAAGTCAAAATCTTGCGCCGGAGTGTCAATTATTAGCTCATCCGGTTAGACCCTGCAGGCGGTAATGACGGGTTTCATCTGCTGCTCAGCGGCCTCCAGGTGAAGCAAGCAGTGAGAAAACAGGAACAATGAGGACATCTGATCCTTTCTTGACTCCAGCCGTCCACTCCTGTAATTTGCTGGCTTCTTGCTGAGAAGTTATCATTTTTAATCACAGCGGATAATTATGGTGCGGATCGGACCTTTTTTTCCCCACATCAGATGCAGGCATGTGGGCATGCCTGCATCTGATGTGGGGAAAAAAGGACACATTGTTCTCTATATATTAAAGGAGATAAACTTCAACACCCAGAATGCACTGGACTCACTGTATTCCAACATCACTGGCTACACCATGTCCAAGCCACAGCTTGCTATGGAGGAAGAAGATTGACGATAGTGCCATAGAAGCTCCTCATTGGTCAAATGAGATGTCAATCAAATGAGGACATCTGATCCTTTTTTGACTCCAGTCGTCCACTCCTGTAATTTGCCGGCTTCTTGCTGAGAAGTTATCATTTTTAATCACAGCGGATAATTGTGGTGCGTCAGGTGCAGGCTACATCTGATGTGGGAAAAAAATGACACATTGTTCTATCAATATTAAAGGAGATAAACTTCAACACCCAGAATGCACTGGGTACTCACTGTATTCTAACCAACATCACTGGCTACACCATGTCCAAGCCATAGTTGGCTATGGGAGAAGAAGGTTGAGTGCAATAGAAGCTCCTAATTGGTCAAATGAGATGTCAATCAAATGGCTCGCATTGGAATCCTGGTGTTTTGGTGTGTGCGCACAGACAAATAATTCTTTGTCAGCATATCAAATGAAAACTTGATTGCATACAATCGATTTGAATTGGAACCTGGCTTGTTTTATTAGTTAGGAAATCCTAATAGGAAAAAAAATGAAAGTTTTATGCAGTGAGAATGCAGGAGAATCCCACCGCTGTTCATCTGCATGCGCGCATATGCCTGTGTCTAATGAGGCTCGTCTTGAGCCGGCGCGGATGTGTATGGAGAGAGGTGACCGATCCAATCAGGCCTTTCTTTCCCAGTGGATCTGGCAGTCAAATCCCTCCCCTTATGCATCCTTGAGCACTGCTGATCCTTACAGATAATTAGAAAGACCCGTGGGGCTTATCTCTCCACCGCCTGCTCTCCTCATCACCTCTTCCCTCCGCGGTCCTCCCTCGTTTTGTTGCCTCAGCAGGGACGTGTGCTCTCCCGGGGACGGCTTTGTGTGTGGAAGAAGGTGCTTAGAGTGTACATTAGTTGGTTTTGTTTTTTTTTTTTATTTATCGTGTAAGATAGCATTACGGGATTGTTTGGTAATCACGGCGTGATGTGCTTCCTGACAAGCTCAGGGATGCAAAGAATTGTGGGACTGCATTATTAATGAAGCCCGCGGGAAATGAAGTGCTGCGCATGGATCACCACCGTATAGCGCGCTGACAGTAATAAATTCACTGTAACTTAGTGTAATGTGTTTTAGTGGGGGAGAGTGGAATAAAAGAAAGTGAATCATATCACTGTTGCCAGGAGTCTTTTTTAGACAGTTTAAAGAGAATAATATCCAACACACATGTTCACACTTAAGCTACAGCTGCTACAAGCTAAAGGGACGCACACATGCATATTTGTCATTGAAAAAAACACATTTTGACACTATTTGGACCCTCAGTACATGGATTGATATGTACACATGCATCCACAGGTAAAATTACTAGTGGTGTACCACAGGGTTTGATTTCAGGTCCTATTATATCTCCCATTTATGTGCAATTTTTACGAAGATGACACCATGGTACACCATCAAATGAGATCCTATGAGGCCTATTCAAAATGTGGGTGGAGTACTGATCAGGATCAATCACAATTGTCCTTCAATTTGCACACACACACACACACACACACATACACACACATATATATATATATATATATACACGGTCAGAAGAGCAAACAACAAC
>JAVQJX010124871.1:0-12553 GCA_036025115.1 Ambassis agassizii
AATAACAAATAGATGTTTTTAGTGTGTGTTACCACAAAGAGGATGAACTGAAAAGGAATTACACAACAGAATCCACTAGGTGGCAGCAAATCACCATGTGACCCAATGAGAGTTTATCATGCTTCTAAAAACACTCTGAAGGCTTTTATTTATAATGGAGGTATATGCAGTGATGTTATGTTAAAGTATTTTAAATGTTATTATCATTATTATTATTATGTGTAATTCAAAGTGTTATTTCATATATTTCAGATTGAGAGGAGCAGCTTGGTTCAGTGGGCATCAACATTTCTCACTATCACTGATAGATAGATAGATACTTTATTGATCCCCGAGGGGAAATTCAGGAACTGTTGTCCTTAACTACCCTGTGTGAATGAATACATACAATGTATGTCCTGTTGTGGTGACGTAAAGACTGGCATTACCATGGGAACGGCTATTGGAATGCTTGTTACCCAATTCACATTGTTTTTTTGCTCCCTTCTCTCACAGCGTTCATTCTCTAGTATGTGCACAGCTCTCATGCTATCCCTGTTTTACCATGTGCTCAGCACACACTTATAAAAAAAAGACTGTGAAAATCTCCACGACAGTTGTTGGCTGGATTCCTTTTCTTATAAACCAAAAACACTATTTACCCTTCACACAAACTGACTGTGCTGCTGCAATACATTCTTCTTCTCTTCAACTTTTATTTTATTCACACAAAAATCAAAAAAACAAATCAAACTTCTACAATATGATCAAAATAATTTGATTTATGTGACACCTTGCTATGCTAGGAATGCACACACAAAAGACAAACACTGGCTGTTAATTCTCTGTAGTATGTGAATTTAGGTTACCAGGAGCAACCGCACAGTCAGGTGGTATCCTAAAGTGTTTGCTGGGAAGGATCCGGAATCAGGCTGTTTGCTTTTTTAAGGACTGATTTCTCTCCAGCAAAAACATTACCGCCAAGGGGGCGAGCAGAGCCTGCTGAGGGGCAGCAGGGCGGATACGGAGCATCCTGCATCCTGGATGCTCTCTGCTGCTAAATCTCATCCATGGAGACCTAACATGGGATTAAGAGGGTTCTAAAGGCCACATCTCCTGTCTGGTTATATGTTCAGTTTCAGATGGTTTTTCTTCCTCTGACACATCCATTATTTTTTCTAGGTGGCCACCATTTAATTCTTCTTTATTTTAATTAATGATGAAATTTTTTTTTTCAAAAAAGTTTTTTTATATATAATAAATCTGTGTATCTTTCATTTAAGTGTGTTTTAATATGACATTCTCATACAGACAACATGTGCAAAAACACTTCTAAACTCCTGTATACAAGCCGTCGTATGAGAATGGCTTGTCTGTCACACAGTGACCTATGACCTCAGGTGTCCACCTCTGAATTTTGGGTTTGCCGTCATTCCCCGGTCGGACAATGACGGTGCTCTTGGATGCCAGTGACGGGTCTTCGTTGAAGAAGTTGAAGGGTCGGAGGAAGAAGCCCACGGCGTTCCCAGGTGTTGCCGTGTTGGGGATGTCTTCTGAATGAGGCACATGCAGGAAGCCCACGGTCACCCAGGCTACCAGGTCCTGCAGGGGGGCGGAGAGGCAAACATGACGACAGAGCACAAGAAAGAAATGTCAGTGAGTCACTGTGAGTCACTTCCCGGAGCAGCTGTCACAAAAAAATGCACATGTATCTATGTTAATGCCACTGTACCTGGTTGACTATGTCTTCATTGTTGCGGATGTAGTCCTCAAAGGACACGGCGGGTTCCCAGGGGTCGTTCTGTGCATAAATACTGCTGCTGGTGGCTTCACTGTCTCTATGACGAGTCACCGCCAGAGGATACCTGCAGTAGAAACATGTCAGCTGACTCACTTTGTTAGCTAAGCTGGATACACAATATGTTTGACCTCAACTGACTTTCTGCAGCATAATGCAGGCAGACATTTTAAAAGTTTTAAAGGTGATATTGTATCTGTTTGCGCCGCCGCTAATCCCTGAACTTGAAACTCCTCTTTGACCTCATTTCTAATCAAACCCCAAATCCTGAGATTAACGTCCTCAACCTCTTTGGTCAATACAAAGCATTACAAAGCATTTTTTCTCCAGTGAATTTAGTAGAAATACATCAAACTTTGTTTAACTACCTCGCCCAGCTGATGCCGTTTTCCTCTCTCCATCCTCTTGGAAGGACGCTGTGGGCGTGTGAGTTAAACTGGATTCGATAACCCTTCTGGTGCCCCCATTTATTTTTCTCATTAGGGTTGTAAAAGTGGAAATAACGGGGGGACTTTTTGCCGAAACGGAAGGCAGCAGATCTCTCAGTCTTGTGTTCTGTCCTGTGGAGTTTGGACTGGACGATGAAATTCTTAGGGCTCCATGGATTCGTGAAATTGACGTATTTCAGATCCAACGTCTCAAAGCTGTTCTCTCGACCTGTAGTAGAGAGAAGATATCAGGACAAAGGCATGCTTCCCAACACTCAGACATGGCACATAGCCTTGATCACACATTTCAACAGTCACACAAGTAGGCCAAATGTGTCTAGTTTATGATGGGTTAAAGTCCAGGAAGGCCCGTTTATCTGGACTGGCATTGGTAAAAGAAGATGAAGTGTGTCCTTTTCACACATAGATTCATAAAAAAAGGTGTGCTTGTGGACTATAACCTGCTTTGAGGGCTCCGACCTCTCATATCATGTATGGAGAACACTTCAAAAATCCACTCAGCAAAAGTCACAGTCTGATTGGACAGTTCCTTTGCTGTTTATTACACAACCAAACTTCCAACCTTCTGCTGTTTGCTGGTCTAAATGTGCTCACTGGTTTGGACATTGTGTCCCTCACTGGTCCCTTCAGACCTTCACCTCATTTTCATCAATGCAAAATCACTGTAAAATAACACAAATGGACCCACAACACCACGGAAATGTTGCCATGGACCACTGATAGTCATCACAGTGCTAATTGTTAGTGTGAGTTGTCTGGACTATAATACTCACCAGCAATATCCAGGTCCACTTTATAATGGATGAGGTGTGTGTGCAGGTTACCCAACACATAGTTGTACACCTTGGTTCCATAGTGAAGCCCGTTAGGTGTAAAGAAAGTGGCATGGATGTATCCCGTGGCGCTGACCTTGACCTCCACCACCCCATTCTGGTAGAAGAGGAAGTCCCAGATGTAGTCGTAGTTATAAACCGTTGAGGTGGTCCGCAGCACCAGCACGGTGTTCTCCAGACCCCCATAGAAGTTGTATCCCCCCTGAAAGTTGGAATTGAAGTGCCTTCTCAGGGGCATGCCGGTGGTCATCTCAAAAATACAAAGAGCGTTTTTGTGACGCACAGGTTTGTCCGTGTCAAAGAAGTGGTACAGGTCAACGAAGGTGGCGATTTCTGGACAGTCGATTCCAGGCGCCAGCTCGAAGGTTGATGTGCCCATCGCCCAGCCTGCATCGATGTACTTTGTTTGCATGGCAGCAGGAGTGTCGCCGGCATAGAAGGCAATAGCTTCTTGGAGGCTGATCTCATAGGCGATCCTTTCTCCGTTAAAACGGAGGTCAAAGACTTGAAGCCCAGCTGATGCACGGACTCTGTAGGCAAAAGACCAGCCGGCATATTCTACAAAGTTGCGGTCAATGTGGTAGCGAGGTCCCTGTGGTTCTACAAGTTTTGGCCCATGGATATTCGTGGGAGTGTTGCTGTGACCTCGGGGTATGTAGGTGGAGTACAGGTCCTCATCGTCATGATCTGGTAGCTTCAACTTCTCTACAGCTCCTGATTCGTATTTTTCCACCAGTTCTTCGACACTATCAAAATACATGCTGTTGTACCAGATTTTTTCTACAGTCCACATCTCTGGATCCAGGTCTTGGTGGTTGATCAGCACCTCAAACCCAATTGGGTGGATAAAATAACCCTCTACAAACTTCTGCAGCATGATCCAGGACCTTCTCTCACCTGGAGCCAGCCCACGAGGAGCTATGTCTGAAAACGTCAGGCACCGGTTAGAGCAGTTTGTGTAGGAAAATCCATCAGTAGTCTCAAACAGGAGCTTCTGGGCTTTAGTTGCGATCTTCTCCAGGATGTTGTTGATGTGGTCGTACTCTGTGATAGTGATAGGCCTGGACTCATACGGGACGGGCTTCTCACTTTTAAACGTCCTGACTTCGTGAGTCTTTGGAGTTGGCAGCGGACTCACAATGTACTCAGTGATGTTTGGCTTGGTCTGGTTCCCAAACTGGATGATGACACGTGCTTGGCGTGGGGGTTTGGCCTGTCCACGGTCCAGAGCTCTCAGGGCCTCGTGTTTCTTTGGCACATGTAGTTCCATCAACAGGATGCTGTTCTTCTTCAGAGTGTTGCTGCGAGCGTCAGTGAGCTCCATCTCTGGAATGGCGTGGAGGTAGTTCCGCACCGCTCTCATCTCACGTACTGTGAGGTCAGCAAACATGGGGGCGCCGTGGTGAGCCCAGTCTCTGGATCTGGAAGCACCACATGCAGCAAAGCAGACCACCAAGAGCAGCAGCAGGCAGAGTGACCTCATGGCTGCAAGGAAAGACATTATATCTATGAATTATATTCAAAAAGAGGAGCACCGTCTCAGCTCATTCCTCTTCTTCTTTTCCCAGCTCTCTCTGTCTCTTTTTTCTTTACCTTCTCCTTCACATGCTGCACACAAACAACTTGTGTTAAACTCCCCATCAAGTGCAGCTTCTCACATTTTTAGAACATGCTTACATAACAGCATTTATGTAATAATGTTACATTATGAGCTGAGTGTGGAGCGGCTCTCTATGTTAAAGAGCAGCTATGTACAGTACCTGTGGTGGTTTAGATGCTGTTTCGGACGAGCTTGATCCCTCCTGCTTCAGGAGAAAAGTCCTTATGGAAGCAGAAATCAGTGCGCTGCTTCTTATATTTAACCTCCTACTTTACAGGGATGGAGGCTGATTGGCTGAAAGTGGGGTTGTAAATATGATGAAATAACCAGCTCTCCTGTAAGATAATTAATCCTACTGAAGGCGAGGCTATAGCTGCTTCATAAATAAGGCGGTGCTTTAGATATAAAAAAAAAAAAACAGGAGGAAAAACACACACACCCATACAAATTGCTGTTTTTCCATATTTAGTTTAGACTCTGGGAACAAGAGCTGCTTCATAACATCTGACAGCTGTTCTCATATAATTCACTGTACAGCTATGAGTGCTGTAAGTGCAGCTGTCTTCTTAGAAGGGAGACACAGTTTTGCTGCAAATATTCACTTTCTGTCTGTAACATCAGAAAGCACCTGATTGGCTCCCTGCTTCATTCTACAGTAGTGCAGCAAGTCCAAACACGCAGCTGGAGTGACACTGTAGGCCTGCAGAGGATTTGGTGATGCACATTCACATTCACCAGCCTGTTGCCTTTCTGTAACGCTGCTGACAGGTTTTGATTGATGTTTTACTTGCAATGCATTTATTGGCTGAACTTTGTCCTGCAAAGTTAACCATTAAATACTATTCTCTTTAGATGTACTGTACATGTAAACATTTGATCTATTGTGCATACATATTTTTCACTTTTTCCATCAGTGTCTTGATTGCTTAAAGATTGATTAAAGACACAAACAGTCCTTCTTTTGAGCTCATTTTCCGAGTGGATGGACATTTTAAACTCAGCAACAGATGATTTTCCTCACGGTGGAATCATTCTTAATGGAATAATAATAATGGAATTTATTCTCGTCATTATTTACGTGGAACACGTGCGAAATAGTTTCCACTTGTCACTCTTTCTAATGAGCAACATCTGGGTCAAAACAGCGTTGTCCCTTTAAGAGCATTGTTGTTGTTTTTGCCTGGTTGAAAATGTGTGTTACAATAAAAGCAGCCTTATAGAGCTGTATGTTTAAACCTTATCTCTCCTATCAGCTCATGTCTATGTAGATAAAAGCACCATGTTTCCAAGAAGAGGAGAAGAGGAAAAGTTAATTATGACACACTGTTCTTTGTGGCATTGCTGTAACTTCTCGTTTCTTTCCTCTGAGCCTGGGCTCAGCCTGAGCTGTGCTGTGGTGACAGCTGTGTTTGAGCATGCTCACTTCGGGGTCAGGAGGTCAGACTTGGGATATTGGTGAGTCTAAAAAGCTGCCAGTCCCCATGTCTGTTGACACGCTTCATTGATCCATGATCCTTCCCGAAACGCCTCTCTTTACAGGATTAGGCTCTGACAAACATCTCTTTCTTCTGTGTCAGAGGCTCCACCACCCCCGCCATCACCTACAGTGTCCTGTAATGTTTGATGGGGCTGAATCAGAGGGGTGTCTCCATCACCCGTCCGGTGGCCAATGCCTGCCAGCCCAGCTGTTACCTTGCCTCTTATATCCAATGGTAGTGGGCTCAAATGCTACTGTACGTCCTTCGAGTCACCCCCCCGCATTTAAAAGGCTACACGAGCTCTGTCGTCTAGCAAAGTTTCACTTCTCTGAGGACTAAATCACACTCTGACGGAAAAATAAACATTAAAGCAACGAAAGAACAGAAAGTAAAATCCCAAAAAAAAACAAGGACTATTTTTTATAAGATTGTCTTGAAGCACCTTAGAGGGTAAGTGTTCCCTTTGTATTAATACAGACAATGAAGTGATTTAATCATCTTCTTTAGCTTGAATATAGTAATTTATCTGTATATTTACTTTGATTTCTCAAGTTTTATGGCAACATTTACAAACTAAAAACTGTTTCAATGTTCAAAACATCTTGGAAATATTATTATTTATTTATTTTTACAGGATTTTTTTTTAATTTAAGAGAATTATGGAGACAATCCTGCTGACACTGTTTGGTCTGCAGACAGTGATGGGAATGGGGTGAGTACGGTTCAGTCAAACTGTTCCTGTGAATCATTATAATATGAGTTTGAGAGAGAGATGATTAATTATGAATTAAGAGAAAACTATTAAATGATAACAAAACTGATGTTTTAATGTTGCAATTTTCTTCTTTATTTTTGTACTTTCTGGTACATTTAAATTGTATTCAGAATTTTAAATAACAGAACTAAAGAGTGATGAAGAGTTTGTCTACCCTGAATTTGCACTAAATTTACATGTATTCATCATGTTTTAGACACTGGTGTGAGCATAAAGTGGAAGAGAAAGTGGAGCGAGTCCTGTCCCCACGGTTACAGCTTGAAGTGAGCTGTTCTGAGGTGTATCAGTATAACACTGAAGGGTGGAGGCTGGATGTGGACAGGATGCGCATCAAGCATGGCGGTGATGACGGCATCGCTTTGTACTACAAAAAACAGGGGCCCACCGCCTCCTGCTTTTTGTACAAGTAAGTTTGATTCAGAAAGGAGGAAACCCCCTTTAGTTAGTCACAGTGAGTTTACCCACATTTCGTGGTGTTTTCATCCACCTCAGACCCCCAGAGATGGAGAGCCAGGTGGTGAACAGGACGGTCAGGGCGTGCTGTGAGGGCTGGGCTGGACCTCGCTGCTCTGACGGTGGGAACAAGGAATTCATTTATAATACATTTAAATATGTATATGTGTTCACATGCACTGAAAGTGGAACCTCTTCTGTGAAGGTGTGGGTGTGCGTGGTCAGTGCTACTCCACATGGAGCTGTGAGGAATTCCCCGGACTTCATAACTCCTCTCTTATGCCCATGGAGCAGTGCTGCAGCAGCCTGTGGGGCCTGAGCTGGAAGAACGCGTCTGATCAGACCTGCCTCTCCTGTACCTACACCCTCCTTCCAGGTTGGAGAACAAGCACACACATGCGCCACATATACTGACACATGCATGATGTGCTGTTTTTTAATGTTTGACTCTCCTCCTCAGACTCCCAGTCCTCTCCACTGGTACGCAGCGGCCTGCTGGGCAGTGCCAGCCTCCCTCAGGGCTCTGCCACCTGCATGTCATGGGGAGGAGCCCATTACCGCACTTTTGACAGGAAGCACTTTCACTTCCAGGGCAGCTGCACTTACCTACTGGCCTCATCCACTGATGGCACCTGGACTGTCTATATAAGCACAGTGTGTGACGGGAGAGGACACTGCAGCAAGGTATCATTTTGTAGCATATAAACACACACTTGTCAGGGAAATGACATCTCATTGTGTGTGTGTGTGTGTGTGTGTGTGTGTGTGCTGCTCTTTCAGGCTCTCAGGATGATGCTGGGTCTTGATTTGGTTTCAGTTCACAACAGGAACTTAACCCTGAACAACCTCCCTGTTCCAAACGGAGAGCCACTTTTCCAAAACGGTACACAGATCCGGGCTCTCACTAAAGCTGAGTAGAAGTCTCCTTTCTAATGAATGAATCTCCTGGTTTGTGTTATTTTCTCATTTCTCTCAGGAGTGAGTGTCCGCTGGCTGGGGGACTTTGTGTTTGTGGAGAGCGGTCTCGGGGTGAGGCTGAAGTTTGATCTGGTTAACACAGTGTATTTGACTGTGACCGCTGAGCACCTCGCAGCCACCAGGGGGCTCTGCGGAGTCTATAACAACAACGCTGATGGTGAGAGAATCTGCATCTTCAACCCATTTTGACATTTTCTTTCATAGCTAACCATCACTTTTTCCATCTTAGATGATTTCACCACAATGGGTGGAACGGTGTCCCAGTACGCCGCCAGCTTCGGCAACTCATGGAAAGTTCCTGATCAGCACAATGAAGTAAGATGTGCACTCACAGCTGTGATTCTTTCCAATCCTGGTGTGGATGGCGAATGATGTAACGAACTCTCTCTGCATCCTCTTCCTCCCTCAGGGATGCAGTGATGCTGCTGAGCTCGGCCACAGCTGTGACGTCACCGGAGACCCTACACTACGCAGGCAGGCAGAGTCAATGTGTCACCGGCTGCTGGATAACCCCTTCACACAGTGCCACATCCGGGTCAGACGCCCCTCACTCTTATCACACTGGCATTATTGCTGCTTGAATAAAGAGATGCTTTATCTATTTTACGCAAACTTTTCCAAGAAAAATGCACTGATAAGAGCTTTCTGACTTCACGTGATAAGTTGTTGAGGCTTGTTCCACATTTAAGAAGATTGACATGAAAATTGCTTTTTACAACCTGCCTTCATAAATCAATTTATATGGTTTCCTTGTAAGCACATGTGATCAATACTCAGGAATCACTACAACGTTTCTCTTTGTGTTTTGCAGTTGGACCCTGCAGCATACGTAGACACCTGTCTGTTCCTGTTCTGTAGTCTGCCACCCAAAGAGAGGGAAGGTGCAGTGTGTGACACCCTGGCCAGCTATGCCCGGGAGTGTGCGCAACAACACGTCATCATAATGTGGAGGACAGGCACTCTGTGTGGTAAAGAACCCGAGCATGACACAAACCTTTACCGCTGTGTAGTTTAGAAGCATCTTATAGTGTTTTGTGTGTGTTTTTTCTTGTGCAAACTTAAAAAAACCATCATAAGTCAAACAACATGGCTGCTCTGGAGCGTGCAGGTGTGTGTGTTAGCACAATTAGAAGAAGACTGACTAGGTATTGGAAAGGTTTTCCTGGAGAACAACTCTTCTCTTCTGTCTAAAAAGAATCATGGAAGCACAACTGAGGTTCACAACACCTGTGGGACAACGTCACCAACATTAAAACCACACATTTCAGCCAAAAGGCCTCATGCACACTGTTAAGCACGGTGATGGAGGAGGGGTGATGATTTGGATTTTTGCAACCACAGAACCCGGACTCTGTGCAGTCATTAAGTGGATCATGAACTCTGATGTACACCAGAGTATTCTAGTGACTAATGTGAGGACATCGAACAGTTAAAGTCTGGTGGAAAGAGGGCTGTGCATCAAAATATACCTCCAAATCTCATTACACTGATTAAATCATACAGGAAACTGGGAAATGTAAGCATGAGAATTCTCATTCGTGTCTGTTTTTTCTTCATGTCCCAGGTCGTGTCTGCCCCAGAGGTCAGGTCTTTTCAGACTGTGTGTCCTCCTGTCCCCCCAGCTGTACGTCTCCTCACCCCCCCAGGCCTGCTGCAGCCATGAGTCAGTGCAGGGAGGAGTGTGTGGGTGGCTGCGAGTGTCCTCCAGGTCTCTACCTTCACCAGGGACTCTGTCTGAAAAGAGACGATTGTCCATGTTTCCATCGTAGACGCACCTACCAATCAGGAGACAGGATACAGCAGAGATGCAACACCTGGTGAGAGACGGGAGAAGTTTGTCCATTTTACTGTTTACTTGTTTATTTTATTCTCCTTCTTCATCCTTTTCAGTACGTGCAGAGCTGGTCAGTGGGAGTGTACTGGGGAGAAGTGTGCAGCCCAGTGCACCCTGATGGGGGCGCTACAGGTGACCACCTTTGATAACAAGAGGTATTCATTGCAAGGAGGAGACTGTCCTTTCATAGCTGTGGAGGTGAGACACATAAAGAGCCTGTTACATATATGATGAGGTGGATTTGTGCTTATTCTCCGTGTGTGTTCAGGACTTTGTTGATAGGAAACTGGTGGTAAGAGTGCGCTCTGGGGAGTGTGGAGGAGGAGGAGGAGGAGGAGGAGGAGGAGGAGGAGGAGGAGGAGGAGGAGGACTGGGATGTGTAAGGGAGCTGTCAATCACAGCACTCCGCACCACAGTCACCATCACAGACACTGGTGAGTTATACTGATGGACCTCAGATATTTTTTACTGTCTTTCATCTCTTTGTTTTGATTTTGTTTCCACCCACCCAACAGTCTATATGGATTTGTTGTCTAGCTAACACAATAAACATACCTAGTTTTACAGCAATGTGTTTAGCAAATCACCATGACGACACATTTCATCATCTGTTCATTTGGCAGTGTATTGTAAACAAAGGGGACCCGATTTGATTGCATTCTGGTCGTTACAGGCACAGTGATGTTGAATGACCAGAGGGAGGCGTTGCCCGTGGTGACGGGGGATCTGCTTGTACGTAGAGCCTCGTCAACGTTTCTCCTCATCCAGACTTTTGGAGCTCAGCTTCTTTGGTATCTAGATGGACCCTTGTTGCTCATCACCCTGCAGCCTGGGTTTGCTAACAAGGTGACCCGTCACACTACACCTTCATTCCTCTACAGCGTTCTTCTCGTTTTTTTTTTGTGATGAGTGTGTATGAAATTTTTAAAGGTGCGAGGTC
The DNA here is from genome assembly GCA_036025115.1 of Ambassis agassizii. NCBI lineage: Eukaryota > Metazoa > Chordata > Actinopteri > Ambassidae > Ambassis > Ambassis agassizii. The sequence continues at coordinate 11,118 of JAVQJX010124871.1, forward strand.
TGTGTGGAACTCTGACCTGGAACCAGCATGATGACTTCACTACACCAGAAGGAGACGTGGAAAACAGTGTGTCATCCTTTGCGGGAAAATTTACAACAGAGCACTGTACACTGCCCAAAGGGGCTCCACCGGACGCCTGCTCCACCTACACCCAGAGGAGACACTATGCAGAGACAGTGTGCTCCATCGTACACAGCCCTGTCTTTCAGGTCAGAGAGCGCCTCAGGTGTGGCTCCATCATGTCCATCTGACTTGTCTTGAATGAGTCTTCCTGCTCTTTTTAGGCGTGTCATGATGTGGTGGAGAGGGATCCCTACTTCCGTCTCTGTCTGTCAGAGGTTTGTGGCTGCGCTCCACAGAGGGCCTGTCACTGCACTGTCCTCACCGCGTACGCCCGACACTGCGCTCAGGAGGGTGTAGCCGTTCACTGGCGTAATCACACCTTCTGTCGTAAGTATGGAAGCCATTGTGGACTTTTTAAATACTGTAGAAAACCCTCTGCTTAACCCGTCCCTCCTGTCCATAGAGGTGCAGTGTTCAGGAGGTCAGATTCACCAAGAGTGCGGTCACATCTGCGGGGGTTCCTGCTCAGACCTGCGGCAGGGCTGGAGTTGTGACGACACCGGCGGTGGAATCGGTCAGAGAATGTGTATTTCAGGTTGCCAGTGCCCATCAGGACTTGTGCAAGACCACCAGGGCCAGTGTGTGCCCACTAGTTTGTGCCCCTGCATGCAAGGAGACAAGATGTATTCACCTGGAGCTGTAGTTCAAAACAACTGCAACACCTGGTATGTACAGAAGAATTGAAAGATGTATATCATACCCTTATGAATTTTCTATTTGTCTGTATAAATATGACCCAAAACATCATCAAAACCAACAGCTTGGAGGAATTTGAGCTCATTCCTCAGTACAGAACAGCCTCAGTTCGGACATGTTGGTGGGTTTCCTCACATGAACTGCTTGTTTAGGGTCCTTCCATATTTTCAGAACAAGTCATTCTGGTTCAGATGCAGCAAAACAGGCCTAAGCCATGATATTTAACATATTAAATATCATGATATTTAGTTAACATTTAACAGTTCTGTGTTCTGTGAATTGTGTTTTGGGTCATATTTATGCAGGCATAGACTGATTGTGCCAGAGTCCTGACCACAGCAGAAAAATGGACCATGTCACACCTGTCCTTAAATCACTGCACTGGCTGCCCATGCGTCAAAGGAGTTTAAAATCCTGTTACTGGTCTACAAGTCACTAAATGGTCTTGGGTCTAAATACATGTCGGAGCTGCTGGTTGGCTGTGAAGCATCCAGACCCCTCAGGTCGTCAGGGACAGGTCTACTCACTGTTCAGGGTCAGAACCAAGCAGGGTGAAGCTGCATTCAGCTTCTGTGCTCATCACCTGTGGAACAAACTCCCTGAACAGCTCAGGTGTG
>JAVQJX010124894.1:0-20424 GCA_036025115.1 Ambassis agassizii
GGGAAAAGACAAACAAAATCCTATAATCTCTGTCCAGGATTTATTAGTTTGTAAAAAAAAAAAAATACACAAGGGGATAATAAAATGACAAGAAGGTTTTGAGTTTTGTTTAAGAAAAACAAATTGTGTGTGTTACTGCAGAGTGCAGGCAAAGAAAAGGGGGAGGATCCTGTTTTTGAAGTTGCAAATTTCACCTACAGTGGCATTCCTGTGGGAGATTACGTGAAAAAGTGTGTGAAGGCAGGGAATGAAAGCAGTCAGCATGATAGATGGAGAGAATGTCAGACAGAGAGAGGTACCCTGGGGGCTGGCAGAAAGTTCATTTGAATCAAATTTGTTATTCAAAAAGGTAATGCAGTCCAACTAAAAGCTCCCAGTGCAGCTGAAATACTCCAAAAACATTAGGTAATCAAGGTGGTTTCTTCCTCTTCTTGTGTACTTTTGGGTCTTATTCAACTCTTGTGTATTGATGTGCCGGAGCTAATGGCGAAATCAATGTGGTAGTGATGGAAGCACCACTTAGCATAACCCATCTTCTAAAGTAGATTATGAAGCCAGCCACAGTGCAGCAGGGGAGGGGCAGATGAAGCCTTGGCTCTTCTCTTGATATGGGTCATCAAGCGGTGGGCTCTGAAAGCATTGAGTGGTCGATACAGTGGAGGAGCCTACTTCATTAGATGCAGCTACAAGAGAAGAGCGTAGAGTTTCAGAGGCCACATCCCCCACAAACATCAGGACTTGTTAAGAAGTCGTTCCATCTCCATTTTTAAAACCGCGCAACCTCTGACCTAATCCTTTTACTGGAATTTGCCAGTGTAGCAGAGTATTGATTGTGAACCATGGGTGAGGGTTAAACATCTCATTTTGTGACAGAGCTAATGGCTTTCAGCTGCTGGTGACATTATTGCAAGAATTTGGCATCTGAAAAGAAGAATTCCAGAAGAGATCAGAGAGATAAAGCCAGTTCAGGCTGAGATGACTTGCCACCTGTATGCCTTCACAGTACGCCAGCTCAGCAAGACACAATAAGAGAAAGAGAAATGCAAGAGCAGCCAATTCATATTCTGCTCATGCCCCCTCATGGAGACAAGATAAATAAATAAAAGAGGTAAGACATTTGAATGGAATAAATAAAAGTGAAGGGCAGAAGGGGAGGGGGGGCTAATTAGCTGTTGTTCTTTGATGTGCCCGCCACCCGCGCTGCCTATGAACCTTTCAATTAATACATCCCCAGCTAAGATGGCTGCATCAGCTATTCTCTCTGCACTGCCCATCCATTCCTTTTAACTCAATCACGTCAGAAGTCTGTTTAGCCAAGGGAGCTCCATTAAGAAGACAGAAGTCAGCGATGAAGAGAGAAATGGGAATGAATAATATAAGAATAATGTCCAAGACACAGAGAGGAAAAAAATAACAATGCAGCTATTGTCAAAGCTGTCTGGAAAGTTGTGCTAAAAGAAGGGGAGTAACAAAAGTAAGGAATATAACCAATATGAATTTCAAATATTGACAATGTTAATCACAACCCAGTTCCATTTACTTTATTTCCTGTGGTGGCTGTATGTCTACATATGGTTCAGGCAGGATGTCTCACATTCATCTGCAGTTCTTTACAGAGACACATCATTCTGCTAGACAGTTCATTTCTTTCTGACAATGTGCAGCTTGAGGGCTGGTTTATCTGTTTTTTTCTTATCAGTGGTGAAGCAGCGTTAGTCTGACAACATATGATTGATTTTATATAGAATACTTTCTTAATCAGCTTCTACAATGACATAACCACTGTTTTAACCACTCAACAAAGTGAAACTCAAAGATTCTACACTCTATTCTTGTTTTGCTCCCTTACAACTATTTTTAAAGGTGAATTATTGATATTGACAGTCCTGATAGAGAGGAGCAAATGTGGGTGATGGATTGACCCAGATTTGTCATCTTAGCGGTCCAGGAGCTGATAATGTTATTATGATACCACTGATATGACCTGAGTAAATGCCAACTTGGACTTATATTGTTGGAAAACCCATCTTCACTCATCGTAGCATTTGCTGTGATTTGCTATTGTTCTTGCTTCATCTTTCAGGCTCTTGGACTCTCTTGATTGATGTCAGAGTACAACTAAAGGTCCCTTTACGATAGTGGGGGCTTGAATGCCACACCCGGCGATGGGGAAGAAATGTTTGGTAGTAGGAGAAAAGAAGTTTTGTTGCCTCAACATAAGGTTACAAACCCTATGATGGATGGAGCATGAAGGAAAAATCTGCTGATCTCACTCTGAGGAGCTCCTCCACCCAGTCAGCTCACCTCGCTCTGTTTTCCGTGCCCTTTCGTGTACGCTGGAGCCTTGATGTGATCTGTGCAATATTAGTACGTGGACCATGCATCACTGTGTGATTCAGCACTTATAATCTTGTTTATTAAATGTCTATTCAATTAAAAAAAGGGCCCTTGTAGGTGATGCACTACTCTCAGATGCCACTTTGTCAGTGTCGAGAAAAGGAGCTGAGGCCAGGCCTACCCGAGTGTGAAATTAAACAGGTGATAAATTTCCCTGTATGGCCAACAGTGGGAACACTGTCATTTTTCATTACTGCTAAATAAAAGGCGGGAGAAAACAACTTCCATTTTTATGCCGTGTGCTACCCCTCCTCCCTACAAGACTAATGAGGATGGTTTTTAAGGCAGGTCTACGTAAGCAAATAAATCACATGTTCACTTCTTCTGCAGGCTTATCTTTGATTTGAAGTATGGAGTCGGTGGTTCTGCATACGGGTGATGTAGAGCTTTGCTGCTGTCTACAATACAGCCAGAAAATACAGTATTACATTTTTTTGACAAGGGTGCTGTATTACACAATATATACTCCTAATTTTGCCAAAAACCTACCACTCATACATCTAGGCAGGGGTGAATACATCAGTAACAAATCCTTTTGAAGGCTTGCAGCCAAACAGAAGTAGCAAGGCACATATTTCACTGGGAAAACTAGCGACTTGGTTTTGACTGTTTTACAGCCTCAACAGACTTCCTGTGGAGGGTCTGGGTCAGGTTTGAGAGAGAGTTGAGAGAATCAGGGAAAGAGACACAAACTGGTGGTTGTCCCTGGGGGGGAAATTTATCGATTTCGGACGATCCCATCTTCACCCCTATCTGTGAAAGCAATGGTACCCCCACTCCCCCCTTTGTCAAGAGGCACAATTTTGATGGAGAGGAGTGCAAAATGGAGAGACACATGAGTGGGTGTGACAGCAGGGAGCAATAGGAAGTACAAGAGAAAAAGAAAGATTCTATTGTGTAAGCTTGATGGTTTTCTCTGAATCAAAATGAGCAAGTGATGGGGGGAAAAAGGAGGATGTTCAGACTCAGAGGCAGTATGAAAGAGTGTGAGAGAGAGAATAAAACAGAAAAACGAAGCCATCAGACCCCATGAGCAAAGCAATGCCCTTGGGGAGCAAGATGAGAGCATTTTTGCCTGACAACCAACAGACAATGAGCACAGTATGTGTGTGCGTGGTGACAGTAAGTCTGCATCGAGGGCATACAGTTTCACATTTTTTCATGCTCCACATACAAAAAAAGGTCACTTGTCGCAGTCAATGAAATGATGTTAAATCGACCACAAGAAGCTTTGGCGGCACGATTTGCCGAGGGCCAATACAGTAGACAATGGTAGTAAGAAAAAAAGATGGAAAAAAACAGAAAGAAAGAACGAAAGAAAGAACCATCCCTAGCTCTCAGAATCAAATGGAAGTGGATTCCTCTCATCTCTATTTGCTCTGTCCTCCATCCACCTTCACTTTTCTTCTCTCCAGCCATCCCCTCCTGCTGGCAGGTGTAATCTGCTCCCCTTCACACCTTGTCAGTGGATAACTATGTTGGCTGTGATGACCCACTAAGCCACAGGGGGAACGGCGTCGCATGACAACCAGAGGCTGGCACGTTGTTCCCTCTAAAGCTCTGAGAAGATGGGCTGAAGTGAGGGGACTGTGATATCCTGCCTTGGTCTGTCAGTGCTGATCAAGATATGATGTGCACGGTGAATTAAGTCTCATTTATTCAGGATATGGAGGAGCGACATGGCTACAGGCGTGGAATTCAGGGATGCTCACATTAAGTGGCATCGGTCACACTTTTAAAAGCCTAATTGGATAGAAGGGCCTGATGAAACGTGTTCTGTCACAACATCAGCAAACAATACCAGGTACCTAATAGCATGTGATAATAGAGAGTTCATTTACATTATATACTTGTGTGTCCCAGACTTTGCAATTATTTCCTTCTTGCACAGATTTCATATTAACATCATGAACTTTAAAATCTGCAAGAAGTATTAATAGTATGGTAGCACTGAATGGCAAAAATATAATTAATGAGTTTTCTTTTAATTTATAGAGCATACTGATGAAAAATAAAACAACCAGCAGAGAACATTGTTTTGAAAATTACATCTGACCTGAACTTAATCAGCCAGAAGTCATTTGTGTCTTAGTAACAGGTTTTGTTTATGCACACACACACACACACATACACACACTTTCACTTCATCTTTTTTGCTACATTAGAGGATTGGCATGCTGCTGGTGCCATAATATGCATACCGCCATTACAAAAATCCACACATGACTAAATACTGTATCACAGGTCAGTTGATAAAGATAATTACAGCACTTCAAAGGCCAGTTGGTTAACATAATTACATCATTTCAAAGTCCATTTCCTACCTTCATCACAGCTGCCGGGCTTCACCACATCAATTCTCTTCTTGTGCATGCAGGAGGACATGCGGAGTTCACACTCGTTGTCATAGGTTTTGCCATCGCTTCCACACACTGGGGTGAGGGCCTTGCCTGAACACTGCGGGCACTCACACTTATTCTGGACACACCGGGCGCCCCAGGCACAAACAGTGCTGCCGCATGTTTCTGTATTACACACACAGCAGAGGGACGGGTCAGAGCATGACGGGTCAATGCAAAGAAAAAAACAGAGATTCATCTGTGCAAAATTAGAATGCATCTCAGGCATGGGTTTTGAAATTTCTCTTTTCCTCTTCCTAATTGTCATGCATAAAACTTCCTCTTGTAATATATTCTTATTTTTAAAACATATACATGCTCCTTTGGAAATCCCCGTCTGAATATCCACTTAGACAAGTTTCAGTGTTTGTACTGCCTCCCTGCCGTTTCGTGAGTCTCCTTTTGGGCTCTATTTCTTTTCCACATTTAATGCTGAGCTACAGTGAAAAAAAAAAACTTCATACAACTTGGTATTTTACTTCTGAATGTCATACATTTTTAAATCTAACTCTCTAATCACCCAGCTTACCAGAGATCATTCATATTCCTTTGGATTCGGAGATAAATACTGCAGAGATGTATGCATTACTTACTGCACTCTCCTTGGCTGACCACTCGGAGGTTCATCTGTTCCTTGCAGGCCCGCACATGCAGCTCACATTCGCTGTTGTATGTAGTGCCATCGTTTCCGCACACAGGCTGGTGAGACTCCACACACTCTGATGGACACACACACTGCCCGCTCTGGGCATCGCAGATCGCCCCGAAAGAACAGTTGGCACAAGCTTCATCTAGATGGAGATAAAGATAAAGATAAAGTCTTAGTGTGTGTGTGTGTGAGGTGCAAGTTGAAACCGGCTCCATTAGAAACAGTGATCAGGAGAATACAGACTTTCTTTTACAATGTTTTGTAGTGTGCCATGGTAAATATTGTCATGTTATCAAAATCTAACCCTATTGCACTGCATTTTTTATGGCCCTTACCACCTTAAGATCCTTAAAACCTCTCTCTCGAGTGGATATGAAGTTGCATAGCTCATCTTTACAATACCATATTCACACTTTAAGCATACCAAAAATCATTAGGCACCTTTCCGGGTGGTGTTCACAACCATGAGAGCATTTTTAACTCATTTGAAATACTACATTTCTGCTAAAAGGTGTCACAGTTCATGTGCATGTAGAGGTACAAACCAAAACTCTAGTGAAGCACAGATCTGAAGAGAAGGAGGATTAAAAGAAGCTAAAGTGCATAAAGTTCCCAAATGCACAGTAGGCTCCATTACCAACAAAATTTTAAACCGCATCTTTCTAGAACTCAAACTAAATAACTGAACACGAAAAGCTTTTGGAAAGAAGGATGACCGTCGCCACAGCACTCCATCATTCAGGACTTTATGGGAGAGTGTTCAGAAACTGAAGCTACTCCTGAGGAAAAGCCACATGAGTCCCTGGCAGGAGTTCGCCAAAGGACGCTCAATGCATTCTAAAAACAGGGAGGAAAAGATTCTCCGGTGAGACAGAAACTGAACCTGTTGGTGTAAATGCCAATTGCTAAATCTGGTGAAAGTCAGGTACTGCTCATCACCTGGCGACCACAGTCCCTACAGGTGCCAACACAGGTTTTTGAAAATACTTCAGAACAGCAGATATACCAGGAAGCTAGTCAGCCCTACCTTCCTGGTTGTCTTTGTAAGGCTGATCATAGCTGGTTAGAAATTATGCTACTTTCCACCACACTTCATACAGAATCAGCCTGACAATGTCTGTATTTTCTCTTCAAAAGACAGCACTGAGACACTCAAAAGGCTTAGGGAGCTTCTGAGACTTTCCCTATTAGTTGGAGGATTCACATGGATCATCTCTTGAGAAGCAGTTTGTTTCTGGAGGCACAGTTTTTTTTCCCAAAAGAAAGAGGAAGGCAGGATCAGACTTGTCCAGGGTGTAGCCTGATGGCACATGTCGCTGGAAACGAATGAGACGGTGAACGCGGGGGCCTAGCAGACAGACGGGGAGAGTAGTCGAGGCACCTTTCCCTCTGACACCAATTACACCAGGAGGATTGCATTAGCAAAGCTCGCTATCACATTCAATTAGGGGCAGCCTAATAACCGCTGCTGATTTAGCACTAATTGAGAGAGGCGAGGCTGGCCGCTGGAGCCTTCCACATTATTAATCTGTTTATTAGTCTTTTAGAGTCTTTCATTTCCTTCATCTCTCCATCTAGTGTGGGCATTCACTCCTTTCTTGAATTAACAGGCTTGACTGCGAAATGGAAACTGCAATATGCAGCACTTCATATGGAGCAGGGCCCTAAAGGAGCATGCAGGAGGGATGCTGTCAGTAAGTAGAATAACACACGTTTTTCCTCCGACCTTGTAGCAACACCTTGCAATTTTTCAAAAGTCTCCTTCGACAAAGCAAGGCTCTAACAAATGGTTTCCTGAGTTTAGTGTGACCTGCAAAGAGCCATTCAAACCATTTGGGATTAACTGGATTGCAGACTGCAAGTCAGGCTTCAGGATCAGTGGCAGACCTCACTAAAGCTCTTGTTTGCTGGCAGCATAGCAAATCCCTACAGCCATATCGTGGCTTACAGAGGAGATATGAGGTTGTTATACTGCCACATTACTACCTATAGTTTTGGATTGGGTTAGTCTAATAAACTATGACACTATCCTAAGTCCATTACAACAAGAGGGAGTTCTGTTTTTGATGAAGAAGCTCCTCTGGTTTTCTGTGACAAAAAATAAACATGAAATACAGGCATCTGTAAGATGGTGTGGTCGCTGCTCCTCTGTGATTGCAGCGGCTATAAATCAGGAAGAGGTGGTAGTGAATGTTGTCCTTTATCAGAGCCCCATGTCCTGATAGTAGCTCCGCTGCTTTATCAGCTCCTGCCCCTCGCACCTGGCTCTCCACACTGCCTGATCCTCAAGACAACATGCATCACAGACAGTGAAGGAGGGCAGCTTTAGTTCAGAGCCAACAGGGAGAGGGAATTATCGCCATTACCGATAATGTGGCATCTCATTCAGAAGTCTGTCATCATCAATTCAAAATTTCAGTGAAAAAGTTTTTTTTTTCCTAAGAAACTTTTATAACACAGCATATTTCATCTCATGCAAATATGTCTGCCAGACTAAAACTTCTCTAGCCGAGGAAATGATACAACATAACACCATATTATGTTCATGAAAAATATGTTAAGGCCTGCATGTCAAAACATTACAACAAGCCAACCTATGCAACCCATTCTGTTCAGTGGTTGAACCAGCCTGGGGCTTCAAAATGGCTACCAGATTTGACAGAAAAGAGAAGCAACACACACACACCTGTTAAAGCCTAGGGATACAACCCAAAGGAAACAAATAAAAAGATTCAAAAATCAAATCCGAAACAAACTGCAGAAGAACGCAGCAGGGATAAAGATGATAAACTGACAAATACGCTATAGATGCACATAGGTAACAAGATAGTTGGAAATAAAGAAAGTGAAGCAGGCTGTCACAATGGTGGAACATGGCAGTAAGTAAAACAGGAAGAGAAACACAAAGAAAGTAAACTTCATACAGGAAGTAACAGAAACTGTGAAGGATACTGAACAAGAGGTGAACAAAAGTATCATGATAGAACAACTAAGATCTAAAATACAAGGAGCTAAACTTATTAAAACTATTGATTATGAAAATAAAAGGGAAAATAGAAAAGAAGCTCAAGACAAGACACTGTCAAATAAAAAGAAAACCAACACAAATGACCTCTGCACAAGTCTGGTGAAAGTCATGCAATTTAGTTTGCTAGATTTATTTTTCATTTATAAATTACATAATATAGTTATTGTTTTTTAGGTAAGCTGGTGAAAATTTAGGGAAGTCCCTTCTGGTCATTTCTTCTGCTCTCTGTTTTAGAAGTGAGACCAAAGAATATACAGTATGGCTATAAAAGGTGCCCTTGAAAGCATAAAGGATCGACTCCACTGAGGAGAAAAAAAAAAACAAAGAGCCTCCAGCTTTTACAGCAATCTGTTGATATCCTTACTGGGGAAAACCTGACTTGCAGCTGAGGTGGTCTGGGCGGAGTATTACCTCAGGATTAAGCAGGAAGAAGTGGGTTGGTTTGTGTTTTGAAGGCTTGTGAACATGCCTGACTGATAACAACTCCCCTGTTGACGCTTGCCTGGTCGGTGCACTATTAACTCTGCCTCCCACTTCCTCTGCTCCTCCTCATCTTATTTACCTTCATCTCCTCCCTTCCCTACATTCATCACATTGCCCCCCCCCACCTCCCCCCCACTCACCCCCTCTATGTGTGACCTATATTTCTTACTCAACTGAGAATATCTTTCTTTTCTCAAATGAATCAGGTACCTCCTCTCTCATCTTTTTCGGTAAAGCTGCATGGATGAATGAATGTTTTTTTTTTTTTTTTGTGGCACTGATATCCAGCTGGGGGGTCTATTAACCGAATTCACCTCTCCCAGTCCACCATACAAGGTCAGCCGCCACTCAAACACGGGAGGAGGGAAAATCTGAGAATAATAACAAATGTCACTCATACTGGTATCAGCTTGCACCTGAGCCATATAGATAACCACTATTTTTCCAGCCCAGAGGGAAAGGATATGAAATTACGGCCACACACACAGATGCAGTTACTCTCCCTGTTGTGGCACTTCCCTCACCTCTTACTATTGCTGTCCTGGCTGCCTCCTAAGCTGCTGCTTTGCAGTCTAGAAGCCATAAATGTGACAACTTACACATTACAGGGCATTTGGATGGAAATAGCAACAGTATATTGGCTCTTTTGGAAATCACACATAAAAAGAGGAGATATACCTGTCATCTCTCCATAGAATATTGAAAAAGTACATAATAAAAATCACAATTTTTCAACAACCTGGAGAAGAAAAAAAAACCCTCAGACTTAATTAACTTTCTTTCCATCTTTAAATTCCAATTCCAGCAGCATCAGAAGTCAGCAGAAGTTAGCTCTCCCCTTTTCTGCTTCATAAACATGTATAGTATATCAGTGGCAGGGAATAGCCTGTGATAATTAGGTGAGATAATAGCTTAAGTCAGTCAGTTGTTATGGTGCTGAATAAAGCCCACTAAAGCTGTGCAAACAGCCCAGAAATAACCCACATTATCATTGCCATCATTCCTCGGCTGGCTCAGGCTTGGCAAGCCAATGCCTCAGCATTTTTATGGCACCATTGCGCTGACGCAGGCCTGTTCCTCTGGGAGCCAAGAACCATCCATAGTGCTGGATTACAAGCAGGGCCCGCTACTCCGCCAGCTCGTTCTGCCTCTCTTTCTAAAATAAAGGCTATTCATTATAGCAAAGGGACCCTGTGCACAGGCAGATCTGTGGTCTATCTGTGGTATGGCGCACCAAATTGACTCGGGCCACCTACCTACTGACCAAATGCTGATTTTGCTCCATTTCATGTTGGCATACTTACTTGTACGCTGGATTTCAATTTAGAAAAGCCCGGGAGGGGAAGATGACAGATTCAACATGTGGGCAGAATGGCTAGGGACCTTAAGCTCCAACTACTACACATACGGAGGACAACTTCAGAACAGCTGTGCAGATCAACCTGCCAACTGCTCAGTTCATCTGCACATACTGCAACACAGAGGCCAAATGATTTTAAGTGTATCCATCCTTTTTTGAAACCATTTAATTGATCAGGCATGGTAGACCTCTGAAGGGAAGCATCCAGGGACTTTCTAACCAGATATCTGATCCACCTTAACTCAAAGTCTGCAGTTAGAAAATATGCAGAAAAAGACATTGAATTGAACAAAAACTAAATGAAATTCATACAGTACATGACTCACACACACTTCTGCCCAGTGTCTGTAAAAGCTGTACACAAGGAAGAATACTTATACAACAATTAGACTCCATAGGAAAATTGGCCTGGCGAGATTTCATAAAGCCATCAAGTGTATTCACTAAGTGGATTTTCCATGCTGTAGAAACCTGCCCATATGACAGTGTGCCTGCATTGAGGATGTGAAGATATTTTTTTGAGGCTTGGTTGTTGTGGTGCATTAATGACTAACTGACAGTCCGTCACTGCAAGACAAAGCCAAGTGACTCATGTAGCCAATTACTGACAAGTAAGCATGCTGTAACGCTGAGGACTAAAGTGCATCTTCACTTAAAAGGTCACAACAGGCAAATTGGAGCCTTGGTGTCAGAAAGGCTGCAGAGCATGGGAAAAAAAACAGATAACGGAGGAATGTTGTGGAAACCCGAGGTTAAGTACTGCTTTGACTTTTGTTTGAAATAGACCCCAGGGGGTCACACATGAATATAGCTCCATGTGTTAATTCTAAAGGTCTGCGGATTGTAATTCCATCTGAGTAATGTAACACAATTAATTAATTTGAGCTACATTATATTCCACAGTGAGATACCCTTCCCTACCTGTAAGATACGATTCACACCATTTCACCATAATTTACAGCACTATAAATGAGCATATGGTGTGATTATGTGACGGTGTAGTGTGTGATTCTTAATTTGGACTAATTTTTGTGGCTCTGTGGTTCTCTGCAGCTACTCACCGCAGGGTCCTTTGCGTTGGATTTGGATGGCTTTCTGCAGGGCGCATCCCATCGCTCGCATCTCACAGGGGCTGCCGTAGCTGTGGCCGTCGGATCCGCACACGGGGTCGGACGTTTGTGGGCAGGCCTCAGGGCACTCGCACACCGGCTCATTGTTCTGGACTACGCACACCGCCCCATGATTGCACACCTTATCCAAACAAGGGCTCGGTGCGTTGAGATCTGAAGGTCGACCACCCAAGAGAAAGAGAGCAAAGTTAGAAGGAGGGTACGGAACATGGGATTGTAGAGGTATACAAAGTAGAGGTTGGAGAAAGGTCTGGGTCTGGTGATAGGGAAGTAAGTCAAAATATAGCAACACGGAGAACTGCAGGTGATTGTGTTAGAAAGGGTTTGGGCAGGGGAAAAAAAGATATGATGGAATATGCATTACAGCTCCAGTCCTGTGGCACCTCTGCTTCCTTAGTTTCCTATGTCATTTTCAAGCCTTTGTGCCTATCCTGATGTATCCTGAATCTTTGAAGAGTCCACCAAACCCGGTGGCACGAGGACAGCGGATAAAAACATGGCCCTGTCGCACAATAGAGATGAAACAGCCCACGAACAATGGTTGCACAGGCTCTTTTCTTTTCTCCGGCGAGTAAACGGCTGGATTAATTGACGTTCCCAGTGTGCCCCTTCAAAGGCTGCCATTTGCATCTCAGTGAGAGCCACTGCATCAGCCAAAGCTGGCTGAACTGACATGGAGGAGCAGGAAAAGGAAGAGCACGGAGGATAGAGTGTGTATAAGAGACAGAGAAGGGAGAGAGAAAAGAAATAGTTGAAGAGAAGAAAGAGCCCTCTGCTTAATAATTCAAAAAAGGCAAGCTCCTGGGCAGAGGCAGATATGAAATGTGAACATCAGAGAGAGGTGTCTGCTTCAGTCTCTCCCTCTCACACACTAACTCCAGCATGACTTCATTAAAAACGAGGACGGGATTTTGCACCTATGATTCTTGGCAATGGCAAATGGGTGCAGGCTGGGCTGATATAACCTGACTTGATCAGGGGGAGAAGGAAAAGCTGAAAAAAAATTTAGAACGAACAATGCTTTGATCATAGCCTCCCATCCAGACTCTGTCCATTCTTTATAGCTTTATGTGTCAGTGAAAATATTACATGGCATTGAGTGAGACAGTGTGTGAGTGGTGTCGGAGATGGCTCCACGGGTGTAAACTGAGTCCTCAAGGTGGCACAGCTTTGGCGCCATAGTGATTTTCATTTTGGAAGTTTCATGCATGAGGGACGGATCACTCTGTTAAATGTGGTGTGTCTGAACATTAGATGAAAAAGAAAAAAGCAGACAGAGGAATCACATCATTTCTGATGAGAAACAAAACCTTTTCCTCACTCTGCCACTGGTTTTAGCTTTGGTGATGCTTTCATGGATTCTTCCACTTGTAATAACACCACCCATGGCTCCATCATTATAGTGGCCATTATGAGATTAGATTCAAACAACAAGGGGGCTGACTCGGCACGTCCGGAGACCCATTTATCAGCTCTTCAGCAGAGCCTCAACCTTCTAATGCAAGGGTGAATTATCAACTGATAACAGAGATGTTAGTAATTAGCTCCATTCGCTTTGATTAAAGCGATGGGAGGGATATTTGAGATGTCACCCAAATAAAACCAGAGCTGTAGAACGTGTGTGCAATAACAAAAAGCAGGAGGCAGTTGTACAGCACAACTCGATGCTTTCATATTAATGTTCTGGCTCTGAGTCAAAAAAAAGTATGTGGAATAAGTGAGAAGTTGGCTGTGCTTCTCTCTTGTCGATGCCTTTTTTCACACTTCTTCATTGTAAACTGTAAGCATTCAATCAAGGTATAGCGACAGGGTGATGTCTAAACAGAGAACTACACAAACGGAGCCCAAAAGTGTGGTTAGGAATGTTCTTAAACAACCACACAAGCTCTGCTTTTTCCCCAAAGTTAATGTGTCCGATTAGAAGGTGCTATTGATTCTTGTGTTTTGATGCCAAGCGGTTGTTTCAAAAGAACTTGAAGGTGCCACATAAGCTGCTCGGCGCTGCTTAATTTGGTACCGCTTCTAAAACAATTGATTCCCCGTGATCTCATTTCAACGCCTCGTGTGTGTCGGTGTTTCTGCAAGTGCACGTGCAAATGTGTGTGATTGTAAGCTTGTGATCCAAGCTTAACTGTACAACCTTGGCCTCTAAAAAAAAGTTCAGCCAACCCCCCTTTCCCAAGGACTCCTAAAACACAACTGCAGCCTCCGATAACGCCTTTGTCTCCCATCCGCTTTGTTTCACACTTATAAAAAAAGATGAAAGAATTTTGCTCCAAAACTAATTTTTTTTTTATCATCTTCTACCTCTGGGGGGCAAAAATTCCGCCTGATTTTTTTTTTTCAACTTGAGACGTTGTAAAGAAAGAAAAAGAAAAAAAAAAGCCAAATCTCCTGAAGTGTAAAAATCTTATGACACAGTTAAAAACTGAAGCTGTCTTTTTTGCTCTCTCTTGGATGCAGAGAGCTTTGAAATGGCAGCTTGTCACAACTAAAGCTTGTGGGATAGTTCTCACAAGCCTCATCCAGCTCCCCCTCCTCACTGGTCTTTCTCCCAAACGCTTAAATCCATCTCTTCATGCATGTATCAGTGTTTCTGTCAGACAGGTCCAGAATAAACCTGGGTTTAAACCAAACTATTTATACATGAAAATGAGCTTGACAGCTGAATGGGAACATCTGCAGTGCCAAAAATCACACATGGCATTGGTCGCCAAAGTATTGTTTTTTTTGGTGGCTGAGCAGGTGCAGTCAGCAGTGGAAAAGTCAGAGGACAATAAATAAATAAATAAATAAATAAATAACCAGATTCTAATCATGGATTCTGCTCTACAACCGTGCACTCTCTGCTCGGTTTCAGCGCTATACAACACCGGGTTGAGCCAACATTACATCCTGAGTGTTGCCTCAGTCTGTATCCTCTCCTGCCAGCCTCTGTGTAAGTTTCAGTTTTAATTAGAGTGGTATTTTAGTGGCATGGCCCCGACTTGAGGACTTGGAGGGGATTGCCAGGCTAGGCCGTGGTGTCAGCTCCCCCCCCACTGTAATGTGGCGGTGTGGTATAGAGTATTGAGAGTCACATTTCTCCGATGTCCTCATATCTGCTTACCTATCCGCCTCAAGTATTATTACAGGCCGCTTAGTCCTGTTATCTGACAGATAAAGTGGCAGTGTAACTTCTAAAGCCTAACAACCCCTTGTTAGGTTGGCGTGATGGCACGGCGAGCTCCACTGTGACTCTGCCAGTGACAGTATGTGGATGCTGCAGCGACCAGGAATACACTGCTAACCCCTGTAACATGTCGCTGAAACGCTTGGAGATTATTTTGGCGAGCGCTTCCTCCCTTCTCCACTCAGCTCATACATATGTTAATTGGACTTTCCCCCCCTCGGGTCTATGTGCAATTCCAAATCGCTCCCTGTATTATGCAGGGCAGTGAATCAGTGTAATCCAGGTGATGCTTGCAGTGGCCAACTGGCAGGAAGAATCACCTACAACTGCAACCCCATTACAACGCAGGACTCAGAAGGGGCACAGCCAATCTGCAGTAAGCCCCGCCTCCTGTGTTTCTTTACCTGCGGGGCTTTGATCCGACTCCCTCTGTCTCCCTCACATTAAAAACATTTATGTATCATATTAGTCGAGGGAAAGGGAGGTGCAGAGAAAAGGCTATATTAGCATACAGCAAAAGGCATACCCGCGGGCTGTGTCTGTCTACCACTGAATACTTATCACAGGGAGGAGGTGAGTCGAAACCTCTTTGTGCATTTACAACTAAGAACGTGCCGCTCTTCAAAATAGAGACAAGCAAAAAAAAAAAAAAAAACCCAGCATGATGGAAAGAAGAAAGACAACCTGGTATCCCTGATCTTTTGACATGTATCTACAGGTGAAGTGCGCGTCACAGGAAGTTTCAAAAATATTTCCTCAGACTGAAACGAAGGGAAAAAATAGAGCTCAACATTTACTTACTATCCAGTGTATGAGCAACAGCGCCAGGAAGGCTCAGAGGGAAGTGAAAATGAAATAAAAAAAAATGTAGAAATTAAAGAACCGCGCGGTTGATCACAACCCAATGGCACACACACACACCCACAATGCCTGGAGTCTCTCCTGACACCCTGTTGACCCACATTTCTCTGCAATTTCTGTTCAATGACAGCCTGCGGGCTGTAGTAAGTGGACCGGTGGTCCCTAGCTGCTGTCAATCCTGCTCCCACGGCACATCCTCTAATTAACTTGATTAGCAATAACAGCACTGGTGATCTCAGGATGACTTACACACTCAGGCAACTGTTTGCGAGTCCAATCACGGGTGGAAGGAGATGCTCATCAAACAAACATGCAAATGATAAAATATTCTTCACAGTGTCTCGACACCTTAGGTGACTGATTTTTTCTTTCCAGCTTTTGCAGAGCTCTTTGTCAATGACAATGTGTCTTCCGCTGAGTGATTTTCTGTTAACCTCCAGAGGCGACAGGCAACACATTTCCAGCAAACTTGCATGGTTCTTTTTTGCACCCGTTAATCGTAAACGCACACACAGACTCAGCTGTGTACACAGTGAATGACAAAAGAGCTGTGAATAAAGAATTTGTGTCCGTAAAACTAGCTCTTTCATTTGTTCCAGTTTGCCCGCCTGTTTTAGTGATTTTACAGAATTATTCTCTAAAAGCTGCACTGCTGCTTGTGTTTCTATTTTATGAAGAGCCTAACTACCAGTTAAAAATTCCCTTCTCTACTTCTTATTCTGTTAATACAAGACATGAGGCCAGCTCATCAACAGGCACTAGGGGACATGTGGCAGACCACTTCACACTGTTGTAGCCTCTAAGTACTGCTAAGTATGTGTTAAAGGAGCTTGTTTTTGAGGAAGGAAACGGCTGTGAGACAACTTGGGCTGAGACAAGAAAAATACACTTATGTACTTTAATTGTAATGAATTTTACAATGCAAACTGTCTGACTTTCTTATTTGATTTTTAAATAAATCCAAATCTTTTCTTTTATGTACTGCCATTGTTGGTAGGTGAGTCTCCTGTTAAAAATAAAGGCATCCCAGTGATTCTTCCGAAACTAGGTGACGTGTTGCTGTTTTTTTTTTTTCATCCTACTTCTAAAGGATATAAAGGATAAAAGGCTTTGAAAACATTCAGGTGCCTCACCAGTGTTTGGTTCTCTAAATAGAACTGAACAATTATCACAACATTTCTGCTACAATAGCCCACGCTGCACACACACTCCCTGGTTAAGTTTGTGCTGGTAAAAAATATTTCTCTCTCCGTGTGTGTGTGTATGTGTCTAATCTGAAGCATCTGTGTGGATTTACAATCAATTCTACATTAACTACAGCAGATATACTCTCACATTTTAATCAGACACTATGTGAAGGCAGGTTCTGTCACAGCGTGTGACTGAAATGATGCTCCATTGAGATGTATTGAGAGTGCAGCTGTGTGATTCCCTATACCAACTCTTTGTTCAACATCTGGCCACGAATAATAAAAATAAGCTCCAGTGTGAATAAAATGACCTTTAGTGAAGAGTGACTGCATCTGTAGCTCAACATATTTGATTGTCTGTTGATGATAAATATATTTCTTTCCCTTCAGTGTTACAGGGCTCTTATATTTCATCACACAATCCAAGGCTGCAGACTTCATTGTCATCCTTTCCTAGCAGCCAGCTATCATTCACTTCCAGCAAATCATTCAAAAAGCTCCTGTGCTGACATCTGAAAAATTTGTGACTGCATGCAGACATAAGTTAATCAGCTAAAAGCCAAGTGGTGTCTCTAAAGTGAAGAGCTTTTGTAGATACCAATCAGATTATTTACAGCAGGACATTACAGATATGTTTCCTTACATGTCAATGGTTTGAGTGAGTAGTGGCAGGGGAGGGCTGGCTGCCGTTAGAAGCTGTCAGCTACATCATGAAAAGAGATTTACGGTTGTGTCAGAACTGAAAGAATTTCATCTGTTTGACAGCTGGCAGTGTGATCGATTCAGCCAATGAAACGAGAAAGGAGATCATTATTTATATAAAAAAAAAGAGAGAAATAATTCTTCCTGTTTCAATGCCTACAACTGTTTGTGTAACACTAGCTGTCACAGTGAGCCCACAATGGAAATGTGTGTCTATGCATCTGAGTCTGTGTGTCCAGTTGGGTTTAGTCACATGATCAGTGTAGGTTACTGATTGATTTCCAACAAGTCAGTCTCTTTGGAAGGAAGGAGAAAGAAAGAAAGAAAGAAAGATAGAAAGAAAGAAAGAAAGAAAGAAAACAAATGAACAAAGAACATAGCACACGTACACACAGTGCATGCATATCATCTGTCTGACTAAACCAACACTCTCAGTGGGCACCTACGCTTGCCTCTTTTGATGTTTAATTAAAACCGTATCGGGGGGCGGTTGCGTTCGTGGCGCTCTGTTTTGAAAAATATGCAAATGTCAATTAAAATGCATTAAAGTAACATACTACCAGTCGCTGACGGCTGTGCATTCGAAGGGAGGAAGGATGAAGAGAAAGAGAGTAACTAAACAAACGAGGAAGGGGGATGGAGAGGTGGGGGCGGTAGGAGGGGAGACATTTGCCAGAAATAATGAAACAGAGAAAAACATATAAGGACCACCGCTTCCAACATTTAATTTATTCACAGCTCAGACGGCCCAATAATGCAAATGAGTTCTGTTGCCTCCTGATGCTGACAGCTGGAGATAACTTTGGTATTCAGCCGCGACCTTGCGCCTGGCGGACGAACGGACAGATCGTGCTCTCATTCGCCCTATCTCATTCTCATATTCATTTTTTTTATCGGTGGTAACAATAAAAATGTAAACATGCAAACTCCGAACAAAATCAATAAATAAAACACGAAGGGTGGATTTTTTTTTTTTTTTAAAGTTAACCAATTTGGGGTGAATTAACCCTTTAATCGACCCTTTGACGATAGCTAATACTCAATGTTTTTCTGATGTTATAAAACTTCCGCTGAAATCCTGCCAACCTGATTTCACATTATTTATCTAGTGATGTGTGTGCAGCTTAGGGTTGGTTCAGTTGGCTTAGACAGCAACAAATCCTCCTCCTCTTATCTCACCATTCTTCTTTTATTAGCAAAAACCAATTTACAATACAGCCAGTAGGCTTCTTATTTTCACTAGACAGAATGTTGATATTGGGCCGCTCTGTATTACCTTGGTACAATTACAATGGTTTATAATGCTCAATGCTAGAAAACTGTGTGCCATGGCAATGTCAGGTTATGTCTGGTTAGAGCTTAGAGGGAGTAAACTATGATAATGGGATGATAATGACAACTAATATATGCTGTGCTAAATAAAGGAAACAACACTCCCGCCTTGGTAAAAGTCACAGTCTTTCTTCCGCTTCTAACTTAGGACCTGGTGCCCCCCTCCGCCTGAATGACAAGCGACTGACACTTCCATTTAAAGTGAAAAAGATCTTCAAAAGTCCAACTGCGTATATATCTGCAGGCCCAAAGAGAGCATTGATCTGCAAGCTTTTATTAGACTTGACAAGCTTTTACTGTGGTCCTGGTGATGGAGAGAGGGACTGTTTGGGAAGTAGTAAGGTGAGGAACTGGCGTGCACTACAACATGCAGTAAGAGGAGGGTCAGAGGTGAGCGGCGGTTAGGCAGATCAGAACAGGAAAAGCTTTTTTTTTTGTTAGACAGGGTATAAAACACAAAAAACAGGAAGAGAGGGAGACTTCTCCAACCTCACGCATCACACATCTTTACAGGAGGGTAAACAGAGGGAAAAAGACATTAATGACACAAAGAGACACACAGGAAAAAGACAGCAGTACAAGACCCCTCATGTTAGGTCCACATGGAGAAAGGGGGAGGGCTTCACCCTTCAGAGTCCACTTGATGAGGTCGCCCACTGGGTGACCCCACTTTCCACCTGCAGCCAGACAGCCAGGTAGGTGGCCACATGGACATAGACAGACAGACAGACTGACTGACGCACTGAAACAAGAAAGAATAGCTTTTTTTTATACAAGAAGAACACAGAAGACAAAAAAGACAAGAGACACAGGAGAAATAAACGACACAAGCATTGAAGTGGAAGACCAAGAGCAGATGAATGAAACATGAAGGTGGCATTTGGTTTGAGATGGAGGGATGGAGCGTGACAGGGATGGATGGGAGGTGAACGGGTGGAGACGTGAAGGCACAGTTTTTATAAGGGAGGCAAATACATTTTGCCTGAATTGTCCAACCCCCCTCCCTTTGGAGAGCAGCAGAACCCAACCCTGAGACACTTTTCAGGAAAGTACAGACAGACACACAGACAGCCTAGAAGGAATAACACACTGAGTATGCAGTACAAATAAGCTGAAAAGTCCCTCCTTCCTATTCTCCAGCTGAACTCACCACAGGGCCCTGGGTGCTTGATGGGGATGAGAGTCCTGCTCCGGCACTCCTTCTGGCGCCGTATACAGTCATTGTCATATGTCTGACCGTCCTTGCCGCAAACGGGCTTGTAGGTACCGTCGCACTCGATGGGATCACAAGAGCAGCCGGCTTTAAGCTGTTCCACCATACACACAGCATTGAAGAGACACTCCTCCCTGCACTCCTCTGCAAGAAAACACAACAGAATACGTTGATCGACAACCTTAAACCATTCAGTAACCCTGCATATATTCACGATTTTCCTTTTAATTTGCCACCCATGTGTAGAGACACCGCGATTTTTGGTGACTGTTTCCCACCAGTTTTGTGACAGACAGACCATAATAGAGGACATGATAGAAGAAGCTCAGCAAGCATACAAAAAAAAATGCAAGCAAAATGTGTGTTTTAAGTGATTGTTTTTCCTGCTGTGTGGTACTGCTGGTCCAAGCAAAGGGAATTAAATCAATTTTCATCCCAACAGTAATTACATGTTCAGATGGACTGATGTATAGCATGTGGTATAGCTTTTCTTTCAGCAGCAGAGATG
>JAVQJX010124955.1:0-28051 GCA_036025115.1 Ambassis agassizii
GGAGCTGACGACCCTTTTTTTATGTTAACATCCAGAGCATGTCAATAAAGAGGCGTCGGAGACTCAACAGTGAAGGGTTTCGTGATTTTTGAGCAACACAACGCATGCAAGAGTACTAAACCCGCTACACGAGCATCTGTCTGCATACCAACTCCGAGTCCAGCGACGAATGCAGCACCCAGACATGACATCTCTTGGTGTTGTGGTCTGGCTATCTTCCTTCCAAACAGGTTTGCAGTCAGCTGCATAACAAAGTTGTTAGAGGAAACACCACCGTCCACCCTGAGACAGCAAGGAAGAGAACACTCAATTATAGCTCAGTTCACTTTACTGTAACTTTATCAGAGAAACATAATGCATGGTCAGTAAAACACTAATCTGCATTAGTAGAGGTGGAGTGCACAAGGGTCTGATCTGTTACACCCAGTTTGCTGACATAAACGCAGATCTGATGATAAGATACTGCATTGACAAGACGCCTCTCCAGATCAGCTGAGACACCGTGGACGAGCAAACGCTGTACCTGATGTTTGTGATGGGGATGCGCGTCTCTCTCAGCATCGTCTCATATAGCTGCTTGTTTCTGGACAGAGTACAATAAAGAATATCAGAGACTGAACAAGAGAGATACTGCAGTCTCTTCTATGTGACTCACCTGAAGGCGACTGACTCCAGAATGGCACGGACCAGATGGCTTTTGGTGGTGGAAGGTTTGAGGCCCATAAGAGAAGCACAAGCTTTGGGATCATTCAGAGGAGCCTTTCATAAAGCATACACACAAATATGTCTGTAAGTGATACACTGACTCCATAAAAATGTTTTGGATTTATTTTCATTTCAACAGGCTCTATAAGTGCAGCTATACTGTTCTGTAGGGTATACTGTATACCTTTATGAAATCTATACATATGAGCTATGGACATTCAAGACAAACACTTACAAGGGCCAGTTCACAATGGAGGGCAGAGAAAAAAAAAGAGACAACTATGTTACAGAGAGACAAAATAAAATGGCTAAAAAGCATGTACTACAACAGATATTTTACTTTGGATGAATATGAGTGTGTGTGTGTATAAATATTTGATCTTTATCAACTGTATATAAAAAATAAAAGCATCATGCTCTCATCTACCTGCAGGCCGCTAAAAGAAGGCACAAAACATACTCCATCTGCGTCACTGACACTGTAAGCCATGTCACTGGTTTCTTGGACGTCTGTGAAGAGCTCTGCAACAACACACAACCACTACATTTGTCAAAGGCTAAGGAAGTCTATGAAATAAAATGTGCATGTACAAGATTATTAATCTAAAAAAAATTAAGTAATAAACAAATGGAGAAATAACAGCTATAGCACCAACTCCATGTTAGCCCTTATAAGTTTTTACAAACTGCACCTTTAAATGTGATAAATGTCAACAAACGGACACAATGAAGTCAACACAACTATCACATGCCCCTCATCACTTACCTAGCTCCTGTGCCCATTTGATGGCAGTGCCCGTGTCTGCTGCATTGCCCTCTGCCAGGTACACCACCTCTGAGCCGATCTTCCATCCCACAAGAGGATACAGACCTACAGTATATAACACACGTAATATACCTTTCTGTGCGGATGAATGTGGATGGGATTTAATAGGTGTAGGTCATTTACCTGCTACCGATGTATGTGGCTTGTTTCCAGTGTTGATGTCCATAAAGGTCCCTGTTCCCATGGTGATCTTTACGTCACCAACATTGAAGCAGCATTCTCCAAACATGGCTGCCTGCTGGTCTGCCATCTACAGCAGAAGAAAAAAGATAGCAATAAAGTTTACATCTCAATAGAAAATACATCAAATATCTCAAACTCACAGTCTCTTTCTTTATTTAACTTTGTTGTGCATTTTCATTTTGATCAACAGCCTGTTCAAGCTCACTGACACCTTTATCAATGGAAACACATTACCTGCAGATTAGCTGAATAAAGAAATGCCCTTTTTATGACATAATGGTGGTGCCACGCTGTCATAAAGGAGTTAGAAGGTTGCCAACAATGGGATCAAATCATAATCACACAGATAAGGGATGGCATGATGCCAAACTGACAACATACCACTGACATGATGGGAATGGGTAATCCAAAGATGGATGCGTCAGTGGAACCAAAGTCATGGCTGTTGGAACATGAGGGAGAAAAAGGAGACTCAAAAACAGAGTACGCTGCTTAGAGCTGTTAACTGCACTGCTGTCTGTCTCAGCCACATTCTTAATTTCAAATGAGACTTTTCCTGGTTAAAGTAATGAATAAAACAAAAAAGAACAAAAGAATAACACTGATATTAATTAAACTAACATTTTAAAACTACAAGCCTCTGTGACAGTACTAGTCTACTCAGCAACACTTCACAATATAAATACACATGACATAACATTTTGCATTGCTGACATTTTTTGTTGTTGTGAATGACAATTTTGACGGAATCATGTTTACTCACCCTGTATTTTCTACTTTGGGAAAAATAGAGAGAGGCAGAGACACAAGAGAGCAGAGAAACCCACTCCAACACATCTGTGAAACAAGTCACACGACACAGATATATGAAACAAATACACACAAACAAACAGAAAAAAAACTCACACCAAACACAGAAACACGGCGACTGACTAGAACATACACCAGACCTGATAGGTGTCAAAAATCCCTGTTGAACTAGCATTAGAGTAGTCTGTAGCATGGATGCGTCCTGAAACAGATGAGAGTAGACATACTTCATTGTCTGCTGTTTATATGAATGCGCAAAAACACAACTGTTTAGTGACACTTTCCAATTTCCCTCTTGTTTGAGCTTGGGTTTTCCAACTCTGCCTCTCCCACCAGAGCTGAAACATTCCTGAGAAGTTTCAGCCAATCAGTGATGCAATAGGATTGGCAAGACAAAGAACATTCTGTCTGAAACCTAATATCCTGTTAGACCTTGTATGAAAAGCTGTTCAAGTCATATATTCTGTCTTTGCACAACACACCACAGAGTGCTCAGACTGAGGTGACTAAACATAAACATACCTTTTGTTAGTCTGAACAGGAGCCAGCTGTCTATTGTACCAAAGCAGCAGTTGCCTTCATCTATCGCTTGACAAACCTAGACGACAAAAAAAAGGTTATAAGGCAGACCATGACAGCAAGTTTTTCCTTGATGTAATATAAAATTTTTGTCTTTTAAAACCAACCCCTTATTTGTACCCCATGGTGTTTGGTTTGAAAAAACCACAGGAATGCAAAAGCCAGTAAACACACCACTGAAAATGTTTAAATGGTGGCTGCCAACAAGACACTAACTGAGACATCAGCATACTGATCATCCCTACATTGATTATACAGTATAATCATCTGTTTGTGGTATTCTTAGAGCATGAACATACTATCAGAAGAACATCTCAGTTTTCAGAGATTAAATTGCCAATTGTCAACTAATCTGTCACCTGTCAGTTGGGTGTGTTTGTTGGGTTGACTTACGTCTTGAAAGGAAACTGCTCACTGGTTCTGAATTCATTCAAATCCTATATTTAACTAGTGCACTCGATAATATATATAACATCTGCTCACGTCAGTTCATCCTTACACACACCTGCTTGTAATGATTTAGGGCCCAGACGAGGCGAAAAGTTACGTGTTGAGTAGAGAAGACAATAAGACTCGCTGCGAGGGAACGCTTCTGCCTGGTCAGGAAGTACACCACCTTCATCACACCATGGATTGCCTGAGATTGTTGTAAAAACAAGAAGCCTCACTGTATAAACGAACGCACAATCCAGCTTTGGGACAAATGATGCTCATTGCAAAGCAAATGTTCCAAACTCGAATACATGAAGGACAGACTGTTACCTTCATTGTGCAGGAGGTGTTCCAGGACTTCACAAGATCTGAAGCCCTCTTATCCTGCCAGCTGATGAAGTTGTGGAAAGGAGCCCCAGTTCTCCTGTAAAAGAAGAAGAGAGGAAGTAACAGCAAAGAGCAGGGAAAAACCTGCAAATCAGGAGAAATGTAAATCCTGGTGATTTACCTGTCCCATGTGGTAAAGCTGCCTCTTTGAGTCGAGATGCCAAGAGCCTCTATCTGCTGCATCTGTATTCCTGCATCTTTATCATTAATAAATGAAGACAAGACAAGAGGATCAACAACAACAGTGAGTACACTAGGATTTAATGTAAATAAATCACTGTAATTCAGTAAACAGCTGCACAACACCCACTATCCAAAACATACATAGAGAAAAGGGCTGTTGTATTGGATTACATGCACAGTGCAATCCAATACAACGAGTGCACCCAGGGACCTATGTTTTGCTTGCTGAATCCCTCATGGTAAACACTGCATACCTGGTTTTGCTTATTACAGTTAGTGGTTATTGCAAATGGTAAATGATCACAATCAGTCTGAAGTAACAAGAAGGGAAAGGTGCAGTTGTACCTTGTATAGCTCCCTTTACCACAGTGATAAATCCAGTCCAGATAGCATCCGGCTCCATCTCCACATGACCCTCCTCTGGATACAAAAGAACAACCTGGCAAGAAGCATTGCAGTAAATGAAGACACTGTAAAACACAGTAGATTTGTGCAGCCATGTGTGGCTGCTGTTCATATCACAGGGGTTCATTATAAGGCATGTATGTACCTGTGTGGTCCATGATCCTCTAATTTTGGCTTCCTTGTCATAAACGTGACATCTGATTGACGTTGTCCCGACGTCCACAGACAGGATAAAACGCTCCTTCTTATAGCCGTTCCGTTGACTGCACATTGTAGAAAAACGTATTGTATCCGTCAGTGTTTCACGTCCTTCACGTTCAGCTCATGTTGTTCCTGTTTGTGATGTGGTGTAATGTGACCCTTGGACTGCTGTTTCATCGAAGTCCTGATCCCGTTCAACCTGTTTATGACAACACCGTCTGTTGTTCACACCAACTAAATCCCCCACTGTTTGGCCAGCACAAGTTCAGCTTCAGTCTGCGAGTCGGACAGGGAGCCAAATACTTACAAAGTCGACTTCTTTATACTTGAGTTGGATGTGTAGGTGAAAGTAGGGGTAGGGTCTGTTCATGAGTTACGCTAACGCTAATTGACTATGCGGCTAGCTGTCAGAAAAACGCGTATTAGCCAAAGATTTATCCAATAAAGGGCACATACTTCCCGTTAAAAAGAAACATTACCCACTACTAGTGCAAAATGTGCTAGTATTGTCAGGTACATATATACACGACAAGGAGTATTCTGACCGTAATTGCGGTAAGGCGTAAACATACCTCATACATTTTGCCCTTGTCGGTATCCGTAGTACATCCTCCGCATGCGCAGTGCGTACTTTGAGAGAGTCGCATGTGGATGTTTTGAGCTCAGCACGCGTGTGGTTGCACCGGCTACGATTCCCCACTGAAGTGTGTGTGCTGATTTAACACAATATGGTAAAGACAGACATAGTAATTACGTAAGATTACTTGTATAATAACCAGGCTTGAAGACAAGTATAGTATTTCAAGCTAGCCGTTGTGAGGGACTGTTTGCTGCGAATTAGCGAAGCTAACAGTTGGTTAGCATGAATATTTTGTTCAGCTGTTGATGAATATTGTAAATCTTCCTATTGTGTCTTTCAAAATCTGTGTGTTTTAGGCTACAAGACGTAGTAAAAGACAAAGTAAAGTGGTCAAAGATGTATTAGAAGAGGACACTGTACAGACTGGTAAGCCATGTTCTGTAAACAAATTGCAATTGTTTCAGTAAATGATGATCACAATCCAGAATCATTCAGTCAGTAATTATTTCAGGAGAGAACACAGAGACTGTCTCTTGTGAAGAAACAGTCAAGACAGGCAATGGCAGTTCCACCAAAAGCACAGAGGTGGAGATGAATCAAGAAGAAGAGGAGGCTTGTGAGGAACAAGGTACTAAAAGCACATTATTACACACTGTAAACGGAAAAAAACTGCGCTGTGCAAGTAATCACAACACCTTTTTAGAGGCTCAGATGAAGATAGAAGTTAAGGGAAACACCTCCACAGTTACTGTATCCTGGGAGAAGAAGAATGAGGACGGGGACAGTGAGGACAAGACGCCCAGTGATCAGCTCATGGATGTTGGTAAGGATGTTTCCGTTTTACTCTTGCATGATGTAAATTATTTACTTTATTATACAAAACCTGTTTACATGTCCCCAGAAAAAGAAGAAAAGACTCTGAAAAACTCTCCAGCTGATGCAGTTGAGTCCACTGAAGAAACTCCAAGCCAGGCTGCAGAGGCAGAGATGAAAGAAGCCAACGATGAAGAAGGTAACACACAACACAACGCCAGAAAAGTGAGTCTGAGGGAAATGTCTCAGCAGTGCCACTAATGATGTTTTTTCCTCAGAATGTCAAAAGAAGACAGTCACTGAAGACCCTGCTGTAACTGTAACATGTAAGCAGACTGGTGAAACTGCTGGAGGTGAACGGACTGTTAAAAAGACAGCAGGTTAGCATGTCACAAACACCAGTTTGTTGTTTGTTCTTTTTACTTTAGTATGTTGTACTGTATTAAACGACACATTTTCTGTCTCTTACAGTAAAAAGTAAAAGGAAAGCTGACCCTGCATCAGAGACCTCACCATCAAAGAAAACAAAGCTCATCAATGATGGTATGAACTATGATGGTACAACCAACATCTAGAGGATTTTTCTTGTATTCCTGAAAAGGGTTTGCTTTCATGCATTACGTACCTGTATTGTGTTGCAGGTCTTTGTCTCTTTATTGGCAATCTGAACAATTCTAAAACATCAGAGGAAGTGAAAAATTCATTGCAAAATTACTTCATAGAGCACAGTGTCCTGTTTCAGGACATCCGATTAGACCGATCCAGGTGAGTGTTTTGTTTTCTGCTCTGTATTTGGCTCTATTAATAACAACAACTTAACTTATTCGAATGAATGTCTGCTGCTTCAGGAAATACGCATTTATAGATGTGGTCTCAGAGATGGACGTGAACAAAGCCTTGAAGTTGAATGGAGAGATGATCTTTGATAAACCAATGTTGATCACCAGAGCAAGGGTCAAAAATGCAGACAAAGTAAAAGCGAAGGCTCCTCCACTGGACAAAAAAGGTAGAAAGTGCTCCGCAGTGTTGCTTGATCGCTCACTTTTCTGTGTTATGTTTCACTCTCAGTACTACTACACAGCATGCTGTTCATTATTGTGTTTTGAGAACTGATGTACATTACTCAATTTTTTAAAACATTAGTTTTATGATGTGGTGTTCTTAGAATGTCAAACATTACAAAGTCCAAGATGATGGTGTTGTTGTGACCTGAGGAATGTCTGTTTTTGGCAGTCAAAGATGCCAGATGTTTGTTTCTGAAGAACGTGCCGTACAACGCAACAAAAAAAGACATCCTGAGAGTCTTCCGCAAGGCTATTGCTATCAGGTTTCCTGGTGGAGCTGAGGGCCCGAGCCAAGGGTGAGACAAAAAAAATCATTTTCTCGTATGTTGTCAGAAGACAGACATGCAGAAATGGCTTATTTGTTTGTGTGATGATGTACTGAAACTTCTTCCGTTGCAACAGCATTGCCTTTGTGGAGTTCAAAAATAAAATAACTGCCCAGAAAGCCCGACAAAGAAAACAAGGGATCAAGATCCAAGGCCGGGTTTTGATTGTGGACGGTGTAGGAGAAGCAAACATGTCTGCAGTCAGCAAAGCTAAGACTGACGACGACAAGAGAAAAGGTATCTCAGTCAACATGACTCAATATAATCTGTCAATTTAATTTCTCCTGGACTGACAAAATTTCAATCTCACAGCTGCGGCTCCGAGTAACACATTATTTGTAAGAAATCTGTCTCCCAACGTGAAAGAAAAACACCTGAAGAGTGCCTTCCAGAAAGCAGTCAGTATCAGCATACCTCAAAGCTACGGCAAACTGAGAGGGTAGGTACATGTAACCCGGCTTATCTATTTCTCATTAATGAAAGCATTTTTACAGGAGACATCTGTATCTCTTGGCAGATTTGCATTTGTGGAGTTCGCTTCTGTGGCAGATGCTGAAAAGGCCCTGCAGACATCCCAGAATATCAAAATCTGCAAAAAAGAAGTCAAAGTAGAATTCAGTGAACATGCAAAGCCAGACAAAGATAAAGGTATTGGTGAATGTTCATTTCACATGATTCAGTTTTCTCTAATGGCAGCACTAACAGTTTTCAACTTGCCTGTTCAGTCTCTAAAACACTGATTGTGATGGGCCTCACTGAGAGGACGACTGCAGACACGCTGAAATGTGCCTTTGAAGGAGCCCTCAGTGCACGGGTCGCTGTAGACAGAGAGACGGGAGTTTCAAAGAGGTTTGTAGCATTAAACTGACTCTCTACAGTGGTTAAGGATTGAATGTTTTAATGTATTTCCACTTAAACATGTTTTACCAGGTTTGGCTTTGTGGAATTTGAAAATGAAGAAGGTTCTAAAGCTGTCAAAGAAGACATGGAGGACTGTGAGATAGACGGCTGCAAAGTAACAGTGGCTTATGCAAAACCCAAAGGGGAAAAGGGTCAGCTAGCTGCCACAAAACCATCTACAGGACCTGCAGCTGGCAGAGGAGGTAATGCTTCTTAGAAAGAGGTCAGGTACACATAAAGAAGGATTTCGACCAACTGTTACTCAGAAAAGCAAACTGTGCAGAAAAGTTCTACAGAAGCCTGGTTTGGGTCTTGGTTGCAAACACTGTTTTGTTTTCACGCTCAAAAATCTGAAACCCACCACGGCAAATCTTCTCGACACCAAATTAGTGACCACACAGTTGCTCTCTATTGGTTTCCTAGACAGCATAGCAGGGTGATGGGGCGGACAGTGACGTTCAGCACCTGTCATGGGACCTTAGTATGTAGAAAAATGTTTCTGTGTTTGCATTGTAATTATACCCCAAATAACATACGATACACTGTTTAAAGAGCTACTTTCAGTGTGCCCCTTAAAGAGTTTCACATTTCCGTCACTGAAGGAAGATCATTTCTTTGAGCCTTTAGATTGAGATTTTGATCTGGACTTACATTCAGCACTTTTATGATTTGAGGTTATTTTACCTCTGCTGGTTCGTTTTGAAGTAAATGAATCCATTGCTATGCGTTTGTTTTAGGGAAACGGCGTGGAGCTGGCACACTGCAGGATGCTGTTAAAGAAGTGAAAAGCAACAACTAAGCGGACTTGTGGAAACTCCTCCTCCCTCATTATGTAACCTGAAATGTTTTATATGCTGTCATGTTTATTATAAAATTAGTATAAAACTTGAACAATAAGATGACAACACTTGTATATTTTGTACCAGCAGTTTAAAAAAAAATATGGAAACTGTTTTGTTTTGCTTTTTTGTGTGAAACGTTATGAGATGATTTAATTTTCTAATGTGAACATACATGTCTTTTAAAACCAGCTGTGTCGTGCTGTGTTGTTTCTAAACATCTGTACAAAGCAGCAGAGGGTGGTTAACACAGGACCGTCTGACACTTCAGCCAAATCGCACACTTATTTCTTCTTTGCCACTGACCTGACATAACAGCAGCCTCACAGTTAAACATGCCACATCCTCCCACTGTGTCGTGTTGATTCCGTGTGCTCACAGAGAAGCTGCTGCATGCCTCTGCGCACCTCCGGCTTTTTTTTTTTTTTTTTTTTGCAAACTTGTAGAAATTCAGGCCGAACACGGGTGTCCTCTAGTGACCTCACATCCTGTTTTCCCCACTTCCTTCTGAATGGGCCGGTTTGGGACGGTCCGCTCGCCGCGCAGCGTGGGTCTTCAGACGCGTGCTGTGGGATCGGCGGCGTGAACGGGTTGCAGAGGGCATCCGAGCCAAGTTTGACTGCGACCATTTACTCTCCTAACTATGCAACGTGGGACTTGTTGATACAGAAGAGAAGGGGCTTCGGTAAGTTACTAACTCGCAGCTTATTTACACGATGATTCTGACGTTTAGTGCAAAGCTGAAGTAAACGCCAGCTTAGCAGCAGCTTTAAGCACTTTGTATCATGTTGCTTAAAGTAACAGAAAATGGCTTCTCGGAGAAACAAGTAGAGTTTGAGATTTCCAGATATTTTTTCATCTTTTAAAAGGAGTTTCCAGTGAACGCGGGGTGTGATGTCCTCCTTCTTGGACTCTTCTGATTGAATTGTTGTACAGCTTTAAGATATGAGGGGTTAAACGTGCTGATCAGTGAGAGGCACCTTGCACTCTTTGGCTCAGCTCAGCACATCTGGACCCTGCTTTCATTCTTATACTCAGAACTCTGTCCAGATACACATGGACACTGCTTGAGCAGCTGGTGTGAGATCCTGCCACAGATTCTGTCTCTCCTGATGTATAAAATCAAAGGTTTTGGCTTTCAGGCTGCAGCATCACTTTGGAGTAGGTTTATCTTTTTATTCCCTTCCAGGATGTGTTACAGAGAAGCATCCCATCACAGCATGATGAGGATGTTGTCCGTGTGTTTTATCCCCAGTCATGATGTAAACATGTGTCCCTTTAAACATCACATTTTTCTGTCTTCTCCGTCTACACCAGCAGAGTGTCTGTGTTTACGGAGAGGTCAGGTCAGACAGTCTGCAGGTGGAACTCCTATTGAGCATGTGTGTATGGTGCAAAGGTTTCTATGTATTGCTGGACCTGTCCTGCACAGAACCATTGCTTAACAACATGTACGATCCCATTTACTGTGAGGAATTGCACAAGTGTGCGCCAATAAGGTTGTCAAACAGTTCATCTGAATAAGGGTCATTTGGAGGGTCAGTCTGGTGTTAGTCTCATGTGATTGTGATCAAAGACTATTGTGGTTCAATACATTGACTTTTTTAATCATGCTTATAAAACTCCCAGTGAAGGGAGGTGTCTTTTTGGCTCTCAGTCATGTTGTTACTTGCTGGAAAGCTTTCATCTTTACATGCTGTGCAGCTCATGATTCATCATATCGGTAAAGATTCCTGCTGACTCTACAGGTTATACATTCATTTTTCTTCTCTGTTTGACTCAACACAATCCTCTTCTCTTGTTTGTCTATGTGATGAAAACAAACATGTATAATAGAAAGGTAAATGAGTGACTGACACCCTCTTCCCTGTTTGGTTCTGATTTAGCTCAAGCAGCCATAAAGCTGAGTCCTTATGAGCCCTTGACCGAGATTGAAGTTGCAACATTTCTGCTGACCAGACACAGCCAAACACTTCCTTCTGTGATAAAACACTGCTGTAACACCTGCTGCACAGGACTTTATTTTTGTGTTATTAACACAATCTCTTTGTATTCTTCTCTGGAGCTGTGGCACATCTGACAGAATGAAGACAAAGGAGGTAAAGATCATCAACCAGGACCTGGAGGATGAAATGGTAAGTTCCTTATTTTAGCCTTTAATCCTATGGTAACCCTTTATGGTTTGGATTTGAATTTACAGTAGAACTATGTGTTTGTGATTTGAAGTCATGAATCACAAATGAAGTGCAGTGTGTTCATCCTTTCAACAGCCACACTGTGTATATTTGTGTGCTTCAGTCAGTGTAGACTCCCTGAAAAGAATGGCACCATCGAGGGTGATACACCTTTATTTAGATTATTAGATAAAAAAGATTTATGATGTTAAGAGGATCTTATTCTGAGCTATAAAAGATAAAGTAAGTGCTGCAGGAACAGAGAGCGATCATAGGGTTCATTATCTTCTAGTCTCAAGTGTATTTTTTAAGTTTTACTTCAGTGCAGCTACATTCTCAGTTAATGCAGCCCTGAGCAATGCAACAGTGTGTTACCTGATCAAACACACTGACGCGTCTTTTCGAATTTAAAGGACCAGTGTGTAGAGTTTAGAGCCTGATTAGAATTAAGTGTGTTCAACGTGAAAATGTTTAGGTTATCCCATAGATTTATGTACCTATATGTATAGGGTTCTGCCAGTGTTTCAAATGCTGAGAACATGAGACTTTCCTGAAGTGAAATAAACAAATTGTAGTGTCAGTGCCGATCTCTCAGAGCAGACAGCAGCTGTGTTATCATTTTCTCACATGCACACTGTCCCATGTACACACTCACTGATGGGATGATGTCCTTGGTGATGCGTCCTCTGGGGACGCAGTGAGAAGAAGTCAGTGTCAGATTATCTTATCTTATAATATCATGCACTTTATCATGAGGCTAATAGCAGGAGCCTGTTAGCTTAGCATGAGGTGTGGAAACAGAGAGCTCAGGTCTGGTAGCAGGGTTCCCTTTTTGTACTTATGGGCAAAGCAGAGTCACACTTACAATTTCGTGTGTGTATGTTAAGTGAAGCTGTTTTGTTGTTAGCAAATATGTTAATTAGCTAGATTAACCAGATTGTTATCAGTTAGTCAATATGTGTTATGATGTACTGTAACACATGTGTGTGTGTGTGCCTGTTCAGGAGGTGTGGGGGTACCGGCCCTGTCTGTGGAAGATGATCTTGGTGGGTGTGGGTGCTGTTTGCTCTGGTGGTCTCCTGCTGCTGCTTCTTTACTGGCTGCCTGAGTGGAGCGTCAAAGGCACCTGCACACACACCTCTCTGAGGAATGCACACACTGTCCTGCTCAGGACGACGGTAGAGACTTTAATTGTGATGAAAAATTGTACATGTTTACATATGCTGAGATATAGTTCTTTGTATTCTTCTCACAGGATGAGTTTAAGCAGTGGTTCCGAGCCAAAGTACACTTGATTTCAGCTCCGGGGAAGAAACCATTCAGTGCTTTAGACCTGCAGTCTGAAACTCAGCTGCCAAACGGGGACTACAGAGCCAGTGAGGAGCATCATGGGAAATGTGGTCAGAGGCAGCCTGCTCAGGTTTGAGTTGTCTTTGTCACAGTGATGCTGCTGCTTTAGAAGCCTCTCTGTAAAACAGTGACCGAGTCGACATCTTCTCTGCTCTCTCAGATCCACTACTTCACCCACCACAGCACTAAATACTACTGGAATGATGTGATAAATAACTTTGAGTCATACAAGTAAGAGACCCCCCTGAAACAACAGATCGTGTTGTTGTGTTGCTCTGCACAGTAGAAGTGAATGTGTGTGACTTTTCTAGAGGCCTGGAAGATGTGAATGTGAGCTGTGCAAGCATCCACTCTGAGCACAGCTCCGGGCTTCCTAAAGCACTGCAGGACTACAGGTACATGCTAATGAGTAATTCATTTGGACTAATATCAATAACATGACAAATGTACAAATTATTATCTTTTTTTTTTTATCAGGAGGTTGTTTTTTGGGGAGAATGAGATTGCTGTAAGAGTGCCGTCTCTGTTCAAGCTTCTCATTAAGGAGGTGAGTTGGACTCTGGCCCTCTTCTTTTAGCTCATCATAAATGATCATCAATACATTCTTTCCTGTCTTTGTCAGGTCCTGAACCCTTTTTACATCTTCCAGCTCTTCAGTGTGATTCTGTGGAGTGCTGATGACTACTATTATTATGCTTCAGCCATAGTTTTAATGTCTGTCATTTCAATAGCTACCTCATTGTACACCATTAAAAAGGTGAGTTAAAACCTCACTATACGGTTCGTTTGTTTTTGTTTTATGACTTTGGTGTGTGTTTTCAGATCTGTTGTTGAGTCAGCATTTGTGTGTGTTTTTTCAGCAATATGTGATGCTCCATGACATGGTGGCGACACACAGTGTGGTGCGTGTTTCAGTGTGCAGAGGAAATAAAGGCATGTTTGCTGCTGTTTAAGAACAGTCATCATTTTTATTTATTACCATGATTTTGTTATTCATTATTGTGTGATTTCTTCTTTCTTCATTCTGATCACAGACATTGAACAGGCCATGTCCACTGAGCTTGTGCCTGGTGATGTCATCGTTATTCCACCAAATGGGATGATAATGCCCTGTGATGCTGTTCTCTTTCATGGAACCTGCATTGTGAATGAGAGCATGCTCACAGGTGGGACTCTTTAATAGTTAAACAGATCATTTAAAATCCAATATTCGAAAATGTATGTTTTTACATTATGTTGAACCAGTGGTTCATG
Organism: Ambassis agassizii; assembly: GCA_036025115.1. Lineage (NCBI taxonomy): Eukaryota > Metazoa > Chordata > Actinopteri > Ambassidae > Ambassis > Ambassis agassizii. Next base: position 14,012 of record JAVQJX010124955.1, read on the forward strand.
ACTGTGTTTTGTGCTCTCACTTTCAGGAGAGAGTGTGCCTGTCACCAAAACCAGTCTGCCCAGCTCTGGAGAGGAGGCAGACTGCAGCTACAGCCTGGAGGAACATAAGAAGCACACCCTGTTCTGTGGCACCCATGTGATCCAGACCCGCTTCTACGCTGGTGAAGTGGTCAAGGCTGTTGTAGTCAGAACAGGTGAGATGGAGAGAATCAGGGATAAATGTCATGCAGTGCTGAGCCTTTAAAGTGACTACATCAAAACGAAATCTGTACAGGTTTTAGTACAGAGAAGGGCCAGCTGGTGCGCTCCATCCTCTATCCTAAACCCACAGACTTCAAGCTGTACCGCGATGCGTACCTGTTCCTGCTGTGTCTGGTGGGGGTGGCAGGCATCGGCTTCATGTACACCATCGTCCTCAGTATCATGAACAAGGTATGCATCTTAAGACGAGATACCTCAAATGTGCTGAACATAAGCAGCTGATAGTTGTTTCTTGAATTGATCCAGGTCCCAGCTAAAAGCATCATCCTTGAGTCTCTGGACATTATCACCATCACTGTGCCACCAGCGCTACCAGCAGCCATGACAGCTGGTATTGTGTATGCGCAGCGGCGTCTGAAGCGCGTTGGCATCTTCTGCATCAGCCCTCAGAGGATCAACATGTGTGGTCAGCTGAACCTGGTTTGTTTTGATAAGGTAATCCAGGTGTCATTCAGGCACAGCGTTTTGAATCGAAGAAGTCAAAAGTTCCTCAGATGTTACATCAGAATCAATTCTAGGAACTTACGATACGATTCATTAGATACGGTTCAAATCTCGTTCATGAAAATGATGATTCGCCACATCAAAACCCACTTCCTGTTCGAGGAGTACTTGTTTCAGACGACTTCACTTCAGTGTATGAATTCACATCTTGATGTCTTGAGGCAGAGCTGTGGTTGTGTAATACTTTGTTCAAAACGTTAAGCTCAGTGTTCATAATGTATTAATACAGCAGTTGATTCATGTGAAAAGCATCACCGAGGACATACTGTACGTTTGACAAGCAAGGACCTACGTTTGATCACAGACAATCGGCAACAATTTGTCTGCGGTTTCACTAGTTTTGTTGTTTTGTAATGTTGTTACTAGTGATCTGTTTTCATCCCTCAGACTGGAACTCTGACAGAGGACGGTTTGGACCTGTGGGCTATTCAGAGGGTTGAAGATGGCAGGTAGGAAGTGATTTTTGTTGGATTTGATTTTCAGGATCAGTTTCCTGGAAAAAATAGATTCTCATATCCTTATATAGATTCTTTGGATTCTTTCAGACATCATATGCAGTTTAGTTAAGCAGTGAATAAATAGGATGGATTTCATTTTCTGTTCGTTGAGGCCACAAGCATGCACAAAGCTAGTGAACCACACATGTTGCCAGAGGCAAGAATCATATTATTGGTGTGCTTCTGACAGTGTTACGGACTGTTGTTTGTGCAGCATCATCATTTTTGGAATAGTTTTATTTTGTCTTCACAAACAGTCCTGTCATTGAATCAGGTGTTCCCCTCTTCATTACAGCTTTTCTGCACCAGAGTCTGAGGCTTCCAAAGAGAGTCTGGTGAACACTCCATTTGTGGCCTGCATGGCAACCTGCCATTCAATCACCAAGATAGAAGGAGAGCTGTCTGGTGACCCTTTAGACCTCAAGATGTTCAGTGCCACAGGCTGGGTAAGCAAAGGTTTCCAGACCAGTCAGTTAAAGCTCCACCTCTCTAACGATGATATTAAGATTTTATTCTGTTTTAGATCCTGGAAGAGCCCACAGAGGAGGAGACCGCACTCCACAATCCCATAATGCCCACAGTGGTACGACCTCCAAAGCAGAGCGGCCCCGAAGCCAATCAGAACAATGTACTGACTCAGAACATGGTACAGTGATCAGTATGTTTATGGCTATCAATGAATGTCTGTGTAAGAAATGTAACAGTATTAATACTCCTTTTTTTTCAGGAGCTTTCAGATTTATCAGTAAGTTTCTCCTTTTTTCATCCTTTTAGTACTTCACATTTGAAATATGGGCTGTTTCATGGGAAGAAGTATTCATGTATGCACATTAAAAGTGAAAACAATTTACATAAAGACAGGACATGTGTATGAATCTCTTTAAAACCAAGAATGTGAAGAAAAATCTTTATATGTGCCCCTCAGTCCTGTGAGATCGGCATTGTGCGTCAGTTCCCCTTCTCCTCGGCACTGCAGAGGATGAGTGTGGTGGTGAGGAGGTTGGGGGAAAAACACATGGTCGCCTTCCTCAAAGGGGCGCCTGAGGTCGTGGCCAGCCTCTGCAAACAGCACACGGGTCAGACACTTCATGTGTTAAAAAGATTGCATTTACAATGTAGCATCTCAATGACAAATCAGACACCAGACTGACTCCATCCTTCACTTCAGTCCCACAGAGTTTCACAGAGACTCTGGAGACCTACACTAGGCAGGGCTTCAGGGTTATTGCCCTGGCACATCGACAGCTGGAGACCAAACTATCCTGGCACAAAGTCCAGAGCCTCAGCAGGTACGTCTCTACCCACAGATAACACCGTCCACAGTGCACAGGCTACACCCACCCTAAAAACACTGTGTGTAATGTGTTTCCATTTTGATCTGTGATAGACTCAGTGGACAAACATTCCTGCTGCACAAAATGTTTTAGTCATCAAAAAAGCCTTTGTACCTTAGAAATATTCATTTTCATCACAGAGCACAGCAGTCCCAAACTATGGTGCAATCATTAATGAATGAGTTATCTTGACCGATTTAAAGGCTCACCGGACTACATGATTAAAAAGGACAAATAACTGCTTGTTTCTGGATGTTTGCTGTCATTTTGATAAATGTAGGAAATCATTAACTACAGTAGAAGCGGACCAAATCAGAGGATGGCTGGGCTGCTGTGACTCAACAATTATTGGTCTAATAATTGGTCTAATGATGACACAAACAAATGTTGTGTTTGAAGATATGAAATCTATAAAATGACAGCATTTTGTTAGCTGTGTGATGTTTGTCCTTTAGAGACCTGATCGAGACCAACATGGAGTTCCTCGGTCTGATCATCATGCAGAACAAAATAAAACAGGAGACTGCTGGTGTTTTGTGTGAATTACGACAAGCTAACATCCGCACTTTGATGGTCACAGGTAACAAGTTATTTACGTTGTCGCATCATGAGTGTTTGTGTCAGTACCTTCTTTAACCTGCGTCCTGCTGTCAGGAGACAACATGTTGACGGCAATATCTGTGGCCAGAGACTGTGGGATGGTCCGTCCACATGAGAAGGTCATCATAGCAGACGCTGTGCCTCCCAGAGATTTCCATCCTGCCAGCATAACCTGGCATTACACTGAAAACCCTGCTCAGACTGTCAACAGTCAGGTAAGACTCACAGTCACATGTTTATAATAATGCTCTCAGCGTAGTTAAACCACTGTATTTGCTGCATGTTCAGGCATATGTGTGTCAGCCTCAAGTTCAAAAGAACTGAATACCTTAAACGCATCAAGTCCCAGAGCAGAGACATGTCCACAGAAAGACATAAAAGGAATATTTCTCCAGTTAAACCTGTATTTTCATCACAGACTGGACAATTTTCTGCTGTTAATGTGTGACTCATCCTCTCCTTCAGACTGTGGAGATAAACCTGGATGAGGGGATGTATCACTTTGCTATGAGTGGCAGAGCCTTTGCTGTTATCACCGAGCACTTCCCTCAGCTGGTCCAGAAGGTGCGTCTGCATCACATTTAAGGAGTATTTGACAACTTAAAACTGAACTTACACTGTCGTCTTCTTGTCGCTGTAATGCTTTTTGTTGCCACATGGGGGCGCTGTAGCTTCTATTGAGAGCCACTGTGTTTGCTCGCATGGCTCCAGACCAAAAGACTCAACTGGTGGAAGTCCTACAAAATATGGAGTGAGTGTCTCTATTAATGTGACTGCTGTTCATCCTCATCCACGTGCATACTAACACATCTTTGTTTATCTTCTAGTTACACTGTTGGGATGTGTGGTGACGGCGCTAATGACTGTGGAGTAAGTTCTTTTATTTTTAGGGACACTTGTTTTGTTAAATAAAAGCAGACGTAGCTACAGAGACGGACCATGTCAAAGCTTTCATGAAGCTTCACAGGAGGAGGGATGCTGGAGAGACGAGCTACACATAAGCTTTGTGGATTTGTTCAGGCTTGTGGCCATTGTGTGACAATAAAATAACTGCACTGCAGGTGTTATATTGAGTGATACAGCTCTTATAAAACAGCTTACAAGTCGAGGTTACAGTTTATGTGCCACGTGATAACACTGAACTTTCCACCTGTGGAGTTGAGTAAAAGCAAAGTGAGTTAGACTGATTACGTTCTCTCTCCCTGTCTTTCGCTCAGGCTTTAAAGAGAGCTCACAGTGGGATTTCCCTGTCTGAGCTGGAGGCCTCGGTGGCGTCACCCTTCACTTCCACCACCTCAAACATCTCCTGTGTCCCCAACCTCATCAGGTATACAGTTATTATTCAAAGAGAGCACATGTAAGCGTGTTACAGCACTGTTGACTGCTATTGTTAGAGGTGATGCTGCAAAAGTCGAAATGCCTGACTTCTGTCTGTTTTTTTTTTTTCCCAAAGGGAGGGACGAGCTGCCCTCATAACGTCATTCTGTGTGTTCAAGTTCATGGCTCTCTACAGCATCATCCAGTACCTCAGCGTCACTCTGCTCTACTCTGTAAATATGCTCCTTACTTTGTGTTATCACACTAGCTGGTTTCTTGATGTGACTGATTATCTTCTCTCATATTTCAGATTCTCAGCAACTTGGGAGACTTTCAGTTTCTCTTCATTGACGTCGCCATCATTCTCATCATTGCCTTTACAAGTGAGCAGACAAGCATTGAAAAACATTTGAGTTCATAGTATCAGGTCAAGTTTTTAACCTCACTGCTGTTCATTTTTGCCCTCAGTGAGTCTGAATCCAGCGTGGAAGGAGCTGGTGTGGCGTCGCCCACCGTCCAGTCTGATCTCTGGCCCGCTGCTGTGCTCAGTCCTGACCCAGATCCTCACCTGCCTGATGTTCCAGGTCCTGGCTTTCCTCTTGGTGCGACAGCAGAGCTGGTACGAGGTCTGGACGCCTCAGTCAGAGTGAGTAACACCACATGTAAAGTCTGCATGAAATCTGAATCACACTCTGATGACACATCTTACTGACTGTATGCAAAGCTGCTATGTGAACCGTTAATTAGGATAAAAGCAGTTTCAAAGATTTCACAAGGAGTTAACCTTCATTCATTTTCTTCATCTTTTCTGCTGCAGCGCCTGTAATGTTTCCAAGTCCAGTGTCTCCCACAGCCTCAATGCAACAAGCCCACATGACCATAAAAACATCAAGAACTATGAGAACACCACCCTCTTCTACATCTCCTCCTTCCAGTACTTGTCTGTGGCCATTGTTTTCTCCAAGGGAAAGCCATTCAGACAGCCAAGCTACAAGAACTGTAAGAAGTCATCTATCAAAAACACTGATGCATTGTCTCACTGTGTCAGATTAGTACCACAAGATCATACTGAAAGATCTACAATAAAAAGATTGAAAGGAGATGGTAGACTTTAAAGCTCTTTTTTCCAACTTGTACACATTGCACGTGTGTCTAACCATTTAAAAATGTCTGTTCTTCTTTCACGAGGGCCGTTCATGGTGTCCTGCATGTGTCTGTACTCTTTCCTACTCTTCATCATGCTGTATCCTGTTCCTGCCATCGACAACTTCCTGGAGGTAAAAGTCTCATTTTTCTGTCACTGCAGCTTGTTTTCAATGCGTTTATTAACAGACTGGAGCAGGAGAAACACACACTGTGTTGTGTTGTATTAACTTGTGCTCTGCCTCCTCTCAGATTGTGTGCGTTCCCCATGACTGGCGTGTTACTCTGGTTGTCATTGTGTCAGTGAATGCGGCTGTGTCGTTCTTGTTGGAGGTACACCCGCCCTCAATGCTTTCTGTGCCTGATCTCCTGCTTTACTTTGCATGCATTGATTTCTCTCTCAGTGCACCAAAGAATCAATCTTTTTTTTTTTACTTTAAGTCCGAGTTGTTTTTGTCTTTCCGTGGCTCAGCTGATTCTCAGGTTCCCACTGAAATCTCTTGTAGATGTTGATCGTTGACATCATCTTGTGGAAGCTTGTTTTCAAAGGCAATCAAGGGGCAAATGGCCCCACTGAGTCATCCTCTGCTGACGCCTCACAGGTTGGGAAGCTTTTGGCTACACTTTGTCTGGTTTCACTGTCTCATAGTCGTTGAACTGTGTTTCTTTGTTTCTTTTTCCCCTGATCCACAGTAGAAACAGTGTGATTTATTTCCAGTATGCTTCTGCACATGGCTCACTGACTTGACTTATTAAATGTGTTTTCTCAGTTGGCCAATGAACACTGGTGCTCGTCCATCCTCTTCTGGTTGTTCTGTCGCAGAAACAAGCCCCCGAAGACGCTCTACAGGCTTCTGGCTCTGGAGCTGCAGGAAGATGCTAACTGGCCCCCCAAACCCTCCACTGTCACCTACGCCAGCTCGGCTCCCCTCTGACCCTGATGACAACCTAAACACAAAGACTGCACCTGAGGCTCCCGCTCAAACTGTACGTTGAGTTAGGATACAACATGGTGCGTTCCATTCCACTAAGCAAAATGTGGAAGAAGAGGCCTCGCACTTCATTTTGACTCACCTCAACACCCTGCATGTGGATTTTAACTGTACTGTGGTGCCACACTGCTGAAACTTGAGCCAGGGGATTGGTAAAGGAATTGTTAAACATTTTAGGAAATGCACTTATTTGATTTCTTGCTGAATTTTAGACACTGGTCAATTTAGGAGAAGCCAGTCATGTGTTGTTGGTCCTGCAGTGGATTGTAGCAGTGGTAGCTTCATGATAAGGATGATGAAGATGCTAACAATCCTCACATCTAACTCTCAGCAAGAAGTCAGATATGGTGCTGTCCGATGATGTCTTCATGTTGACATAATGTTGAGTGATTACACTGTTTTCAAAGCTACACCAGACACTGTGTGATATGCTTTCCGTTGTTTTAACGTTTTCATCGTGAGCGTCTGTTTTGACCATGTCAATCAAATTAGACAGGATCTTATTCATTTACTGTCATCAGTCTCTTACATCAGCTGCGGCTGTAACAGGTTGTATGAATTAGAGGAAACACATTTATAAGCATGGCTGTACTGCTGTATGTCTGAAACAAAAGACGTCTTCTGCTCGAGTTGAAATTCTTCCCGTGGAAGAGAGAAGCAGAGGATACTGTTCCTTTAAATATTTTAACCACAGCCAGCCACCATCTCTGTGTGTGTGAACCTGTTTCTGCTCCATCCATCTTTAAATATGACTATGAAATGTTTGCATTGATTTCACCATTAACATCACAGAGGTACTGTACATTACTGATGTTTTGATTAATTCATTAAGGCCGGTTAACTTAATCAAAGTGAATCATTGTGACACTCGCTGCTGTGACGACTTTATACCCGCCGAGGTGATTTTTATATGTAACTTTGTTATTTTTCTAGTTTGTTTTACAAAGTTAAATCTATGTAAAAATGAAAGTTTATTGCTGTAAAATTTTTTAACATGTTTTAATATGACGTCCTTATTTTCTTATTTCTACAATAATAAATAATAATAAATGTTGCTGTGTAATCACAGATACAGCAGTGTGTTTGTTTGCTCTGCAGAACTTCTATCACATTTCCCAATAAATCAGTATATTGAGCCACTCTTGCGTGCTTCGTGGGGGGCTGACCTTGGTCACACTTTTTCAGCCAAGACTTACTGATCAATTATGGGCTTTCCCAGCCTCCTCGCTGCCTGGCATATGGGCGCTTAAAGGCGCGAGAGTGGAGGAGAAAGAAGGGTATCATTTCATGTGGAGATCAGGGCCTATAGGCAGTGAATGGGTGGATTTAGGGGGGACTGTGAATGAGGGAAGGGGTCCTCTCTTGTACCAAAAAGAAAAGAATCTCCCACAGATCAGGGGAAGAGCCTTTTTGGGAATATTCATGATGAGGATGAGGAGGCATCATGAATTCATGTGTCTCTGTGACTTGCACGGATCATCTTTTCAGTAAACACTGCTGTGTGCAGAGCCAGGATGTCTTGCTTTGCAGTGGTGTTTGCGATGCAGTTTTGTGGATAGTGTTGCCTCTCCACAAAGCAATATGGGTTTTTGTGTACTCTCTGCTGTATTCCTTTTGTATCAGTAGAGCAACAGATGGGGAGTGGTAGAAAGACATAAAGAAGCTAAAACACACAGTCTTTCTTCCTCACAGCTAGCTACTTGCTCCAAAAGGTTTTCTCAAGCTTGCGCTCAGACGTGTGCGTTTTCAAGCATTTTAGACTTTTTCTCTTTTCTCTGTGACACATACGTTTTTTTTTTTGTTTTTTTTTTGTCTGAGTTGTGTACTTTCAAGATCAGGGGCTGTGCACACAGGCTGATTACTGCTCACAATCTGGCCATGTATTAGAGACCTGGAGCTGTTCTTTTTCACATGTCTGTAGACTGCAGAAGACAGTCGGCCGGCTGCAGTTTCAACAAAGGTGGTTGGACACTCATAAGGCCCCTGTCTTGATTAATAGTCGGGACACAAGGCCAACCTGATGCTCACTTATGGCCGGCCTCATTTTACAGATGACACAAAGGCACCCACGTATGGTAAAAGGTCTGTGACCCACCAGACAGTCACAAAGCCCTTCTCCTCCCTCCTGTCCCCCAAGCATGGGCTCCTTCCCTCGGTCTTCCTGGCGTCCCTGTCCCCCTTCCTTTATCAGTCCTTCCAGCCCTGAATGGGCTCTGTGGTTGGTCAATAAATTCAGTGATTCAGGGGGTGGACAGTTGCAGCCGTGTTAACGTTTGTTCACAGGCTTGTCGAAGGGACGGGCCCCGCCCCGCGGCTCTTTGTCTCCTGTGGTCTCTCATCAGGTTAGAAGTCAATGGAGGGCCTTGTGCGGAGGTGGCAGGGGCATGGATGGAGCCGCCTCTCACATGGCGTTCACACAGGGGGAGGACCGGTTCGGATCACTGTGACACTTGTTAGTGTGGGGCCACACAACATAGCAGGCTGTCCCCTGAGGGCCCTGCGACATTCAGACAAACTAATGGTTGAGGCTGCAGGGTTGCATCGTGGTAAGATGATCTGCACTCAGAAGCCTGCGGTGACCGCAGTGAAAAGAAGTGCACAAGTGTATCTTACAATCTCAGTTTACAGATCAGACTCACAATTAAATGAGGTCAGACCTTCATTCACACGGATGGTGGACCCAGTCTTTAGGTTTGCACCGGAATAGCACTGATGCACTTTTGTGGGCCCCGTAGATGCCACACTGTAGATGAGTTATGTGGCTTTCTCAGGCTCAGCTGAGCTAAAGCATGGGAACAGTCTAAATGGGAGCAAAGAGAGACAGAGAGTTATAGATGGAACTGCACACAAACAGTGGACGGCTTTAGGAGACAGAAAACGGCGGACAGAAAAAGACGCACTGTGACTGAAGAGGGACTTAGAGCCATGACTGAAGCCTAACTGTCACGTGAAGATGAGAGTTGCCATGGACACCCAGGAGCCACCCAGCAAGCATGTGAGCTGTGGAGTCTCGGGGGCCAGGGGCCTGGGCCCGGGCTGGTGGATCACATGCACTAACCAGGGATTATGTGCATAAGTGATGAGTGCTAAGCCGGCAGGTGAAGAAGGGAGGCCCTGAGACGAGGAGCGCGCCATCCCTCAGGACATCCCTCTCTGTAAAGAGCAGGGACTTTTTTCCCAAGTGAGGCTGATCTGCCGTGTGAAGGAGACTCAGCCAGAGGTCCTCGAGTGCTGAAAGGGCATCCCCCAGGCTGCATTCACTGCATAAGTGGCCAAAATGCTGGTCTTGTGAGTCATCTTGAGTGGCAAGAATGGGGCATCTTCACATTCATAAATCCCAGTGCAAACACACTCATGGATATCAACTCAGCTTGGATGAGGATAAGCTTCAAGTAGCAGGACACCAGCCAGGCCTGTTGGAAGCTTACTGCTGATGAAGAGGAGCTAATCTACAGAGGAAAAAAAAGATGTCATTTAACTTGAGATAACTTCGTCACATATTTATAGACAAGACTGTTTTTTTTTTTTTTTTTTTTTGGTGACCAGGATCAACTGGTTGTTTTGCTGCAAGGAATCAGTGCTCATAATATCCATGGCCTTACAGGAATGTGTTTGAACTTTGATGGCACAAAGAAATCACATTGCCATGGTGCAGTGAGAGAAAACACACAGTTCACCAACCTACCCCCAACACCTTTTCAGGACGATGGTATCCCTGAACATATTAACATGTAAATACACTTAGATACTGTGACAATGCACTGAAATGCATATAATCTACATGCTAACTAGTGCTTTAAAGACTTTCCACTTCTGAATGTGGTTTAGGCAACACTTTCATGTCTGGGTTTTAAAAATTAAATGTGAGGCCTCTCTTAGAATCCCTGAAAGAGTTTCTCAATTTGATGAGGGATAAGGCGATGACTGGGTTCCCTTTTCAAAGGGGGGAGACCTGGAGTTCAATAAGACTTTGGTCTCATTGCCTTTGCCTCCGAGTTGAAGATCTAAATGCTGGCTTTTTTTAAAGGAGGAACCCGCCACATTAGGTGACAGATGGCAGGTTGTTATGCTGAAATACCAGTTTCTATGGTCCCCCTTCTCCTCCACAGCTTCTCTTGCCCCTGTCTCTGCCATCCCCTCCGAGGCTGGTGTACTGACTTGGAATAAGCTGACTTGAAACCGCTCAGGTTGTTGTTGACAAACATGAGTCTCCTAATCTCCCGCTCCTTTATCCGCTCTTTATTGCCGTATAAACAGGCCTGAATAGTCCGAAAAAGCTCAAACCTCTGTTTTCATACGTCTCTTATCTCACGCAGGGTTTAATCTAATGCCCTCTACCCTTTTTACATCTCTGCCTCCGCTAAATTCGACCATATTTTTGATTCAGCCCATCGCCATGACAACCAGTTATTTCCCATCCTCGAGCCCCCCACCACCACCCCTGCTCCTCTTCTCCATTGATACTGCTACCTCCCCCTACCCCTTCTTTTTTGTCCAAATAAAACAAAGCTCAGAGTGAATGTGCTCTGAGGTAGGTAAATGTATTCAGTGACATCAGCCAAGACGAGTCTATTCTGCCGGATTCCTGTACCACTTGTTTCCAGCCTTGTCTGGGGGCCGGACATTCTGTTGGGCCCATTGTCCCGTGTGTATTCCACACAGGCCCGCAATTAATGGAGGCCTTGTCTAAGGCTTCTGGAGCAGAAACTGCTGTTTGGGAGGGGGACAAAAGGCGGGCAGAACCGGGGGCTGGGAGTTGCTAAGGGAGGGCCCCCCTTCCCTCTCTAAGGGGGGAATTCAAAGGAAGAAGGAGGGACGGATAGCGAGCGGAGCGCTGGATGAGATGTTTAAGTGATCCCTTCTGTCTGTGCCCTCCCCTCCTGGTCTGAGATGTTTTCATACCAGCAGTTGAAAGGGAATCTTTGCAGTATTTAATGATTAGGATGGTCATTTCACTGCTAGCATGGCAGACATGGAGGAGGAGGAGGAGGAGGAGGAGGCAGGTGAAGATGAAGAGGAGTGAGGCAAAAAACAACCAAAAATCCAGTTTTACTTGACATGTGGTAAATTTATTTTATTCCTGCGTGACACCCAAAGAGATAAAGTTCTGATCTACAATAAAACATTTTTATACCAACGCTTTGCTGGTATCATGTCCACACATGCTGATGATCCTGTGCTCATTCAAACAAAATGCGATTGTTTTATTTGTTGTTATATTTTCATGTATAGATAAGCCTTTTGGATTAAAGTTGTGGCTATGGGACTTATGAACTGTTTGGGTTGAATTCTTTACTATATGCTAACTAATTGCTATATAAAAATAACTATATTTAGCCAGGAAAGTAAATGTACAAGGCATACACGATACGTTTAACTTGTGTACTCTAATGTTTGTTTGCTTTTCCACTTATACAATTTCTAATCATCACAATATGATTCAGGTTATTCTTGATGGATTATATGATAATAAGATGTGTTCCACAGCTCACAGACATCTTGCAGGTAAGAGTAAAAGTTACAGACCTAATATTTTCTGCATTATCATTCACCTGAAGATGGGGTCTCTGTCTCGGAATAGTCTGTAGTCTTTTGACTGTCTGTCTTGTGTGTATCCGTCCCACGTTGTCCTGCTTTGCTTTCTGACCCTGCCCCTGCTCTCTGGAGCCTCTTGGCCTAAAGTTCCCACACTGATACAGATCAGGATTGTGCTATAAAGCTCATCTCTACATCACCATCTGCACAATAAAGGCCTGTTTGTGGCAGAGCAGCAGGCTCAATGAAAACACAACTGATGGACATAATTTATTGTTGCATGGCCTCTTCCTCAGAGAGCCTCTCATCTGCTGCGTGCAAATTTAAGATGGATTTTTATTCAGTTACAGGATTAACTGGACACTTAGAGATGATCTTTTATCTCACTTCAACAATTTGTCATGGGAAATTAGTTTATATGTATCCTCTTGTTTTGTGAATTCACCCTGAAACATTCAGTGGCATAAAATAAATCCTCATAGAAGAAGTGACAGAAAATGACAGAAAATAATGATAATCCGTTATATAACAGGTCAGTCTGGAAGTTTGACTTGATTTCATTTGGTTTAATTTAATATTGACTCAGGTCAAGAAGGCAGTGGCGCTTGAAGTTTGCCGTGCTCACACAGATGAAGTCATGGATGCAAACACTGACCTGCTTCTGGGGTCATTTCACCTCTGAGGGTTTAAGGAGCTTTGCAAAGAGTGTTTGAAGTCTATCAGGGAGGAGAGAGATGTCTGACCATAAACCTGGATCAGACAGAGACGTCTCTCTGCAAACACACCAGTGAAACTGTGTTACAAACTGGATGTGCAGACGCAGAGAGATTTGGGTGGATCCAAATATTGATCTGCAGAAAACAGAAGATCAAGATTCATTTTTAGAAATTTGAAACGTTTTTTAACAACATTTCTCTATTTTTTTTTCTACACAGAGCATTAATTAAATGATCAGATTTAACAACAAAAAATAAAAACTCTTTTTGTACAGCTTTTATTGATCATATGATTATTCTATTCCTGGATTGTACAGAAATATCCAGATTTGTCTCAGTTTTTCCCCCAAACAGATTTTGGAGGAAAAGTTGTTTTTTAATTAAAACTGTTGATTAAACAAATGCAGAGCATATTCACTGGGAAAAAAACCCCATAAATAAGCAGGGCTGAAATGAACAAATAGTTATTATAAATATAATTAGAAATGACATTTTAACTACCATCTGATCTCTCTCATATTCTTCAGTATTTTATTGAAAATGATTTTGATGATTATAAATAACAGTGCAGACAGGAGAACTCACAGCGGTCACAGCTGAATGTGAGATTTTCTTCTTCACTGGACATCAAGCCTGAAGTGTGTCAGAGGAGCCAGACTTCAACTCACACTGAAGCACTCAGTGACCCCCTGAAGTATACTGTGTGTGTGTGTGTGTGTGTGTCTCACACAAACAGAACCTGTGCAAGCTTTTACTTCTGATGCGTTCTTTAAGAACATACATGTGTATTTAAAATTAGAGACAGTAGAATTTAACTAAAGACAGCTGTTAAATGTTATTATTATTAATGAACCTACACACCCATGTCAAACAATCTGCCTACAATCTATAACATCTCTGTTCTCACCCTGTTTTTTTCTTTTCTTTTATCTCCTATTTTTATTTCTTTTAGCTTTTTTTTTATCATATCGTCTGTATTCTTTACCCTGTAAAGTGTCCTTTGGTGTCCTGAAAGCTTTGGTGTTTAAATAAATTGTATTATTAAAAATCTGATTAGACCAGGTATCAATAACTAAAAAATACCACAGACATGTATTTATTTAATTTAATAATAATAATATTACATTTAATAATAATAATA